>CM067220.1:95549999-95707601 GCA_034190945.1 Octodonta nipae
ATCAAAACTCTAGGTTTGCCAGTGGCTAAAGCCTAAGTCTGCTGTTCTTAAAACTGACAAAAAAATTCTGCTCTGGTCTCCTTTCCCCCTTTCTTCTGCTCAAATATCCTACCAATTTTGGAAAAAGAATCTACTAAATATGCCTCCCATCTGCTTGGTTGCCTCTGGAATCAACCTTTGTCTAGATATTCATAATACTCCAAAAAAAACTGTATCGCCTCCCGATAAGGCTAGAACTTGAGTTGCTCAATAAATTCTTCAGGTTCGTCTACTTTTTTTCTACTGGTCAGTGACACGCCAGAAGCGTACTTCGTAACATGGCTTTAAAGGAAATCCTCAAAAGTTTAAGATCCATTGAGCTGTTACTTGCCAGCAGGTAAATATCAGTCAGAATGTCTGTTCTACCAACATGTCCGTATTAAGTTAAAGAGAATATATAAGATAGTGTTTGATGTTTACTCAGCATTATTTAAAATTTAGTTGTGTTTAGAATGTTTGAATAATTAACCGATGCTACAAATTCTAAAAAATGTGTTATCGTAAAAACTTACGGAGAACGTGTGTTATTATTGTTATCTCGTAGTAGCATCACTGATTAAAATCAGTTATCTTTTTTCAATTTTCGGCACTTTACGTTTATTGTAATTCGATCATGTTTTACTAGGCATTCGTTTAATTCAGACAAGAAATTAATAAAAATTGTCATTTACAGGAAGGAGGAAAACCAACAACCAAGACTCGAGTATTCCATCGCCCGTTGACAGAAGAAGAATTAAATACTATCTGGGACGAACAAACTCTACGGTTGTTAGTAAGTTCACCAAATAATTATTGTCGTCTTCCAAATTTAATCATTTTTTCTATGCTATCTCTTTGATTTGCTTATTAAAATCTATTTGCAAATCCTTTTTGCAGCTTGAACAAAGTACTGATTACGAAGAACGTCGATTGATTAGATCCAGGCTACGGCAAGTAATGGCAGAACAAGAAGGTAAGAAATATTTGATAGCTGATCAAGTACTTTGTTTAAACTGGATCAAAATAATTTCTTCTCTGCAATTGAAATTGCCTCAAGATTTTTAATAACTGTGGAAGTACTAGGTTTTCTTTTAAAAGCAATCTTGTATTAAGATCGTATCTGTGAAAAAACAGGCATCACTAACAATCTTTCTTGGCCTAGAGTGCATTAACAATATAGCCTAGTACACTATCCAAGAAGATATAGAAGAAGTTGTATTTTATTTTGTCCTTTCTCTTCTGACGCATTTTCTGTAACAGATAATTATCTAAAAATTGCAATTCGCAGCGAAAGAGACATATATAATATGATCAACCTGTCTTCTTGTGTTCAAATAGTGCCTTTTGTTTACTTACCTTATACCAACACTCATAGTCTGGAGTAATTGTCAATCTCCGTGAGATAAATATACTTTTCTAAAATTTATATTGGCCGCCACTGGAGACACATCCTACAGTAGTCATTCCGATGAAAATAAAACATTAACCGTCTGGGATAATAAAAACGGCACTATCCGGAATCTTCTATGGAGCAAAAAGCGTTGATATCGAACACTCCACCAATAATGGAATACCCATCCAGAAAAACTAGAGAATTCCATGTTAGGTATGAAGGACCCTTCTACATTTCATGCAGTTTAGTTGAGTTTACATTTCGGTGTGAATTGTTTTCGAAGAAATCAGCTGTTGTAAATAAGAATATGGGAATTATTTGTGTGTAAATGAAGTTCTAGAAAGTGAAAGTGAATATCAGTTTTTAAATTTAATTTAAACCCATGAGATTTATTGCAATACTTTATTGCTTGAATGTTTGTTATTTTGAACAATTTCCTGGTTTGGCAAATAAATTTGACTTGCTTTGCAGTTACTTTATACTGAGGGACCCTCTTTTATATTGTTCAATAGCCGTTGCCAAATTTGTCCAACTGTATTATAGCATTATTAATTACCATGCAGCTAGCTCTCCTCAATTCCTCCTTTTTAAGTTTTCTTCCTTCATTGAGGTCTTAGTGTTATCCCATTGCCAACAAAAACCACGCTTAATAATAAAACATGAAAAATCAGAAAAAATTTTACCAAAATAAGTATTCGTCAAGGATGTATTTATACTACCTCCATAACTTTTCAACTTGTATTCAGAGCGAATAATGAAAGAAACACTAGAAATTGGAAAATATTAAGGATTTGCAAAGGGTAATTGCATAATGTTTCCCTAGAATACGGTCTAAGCTTGAACATCAGCAAAACGAAACTTATTATATTATTTTTACAAAAACAACAGCACTTAAGCAAATAATCAACTATTAGCGATCAAATAAGTCACAGAAAGAGTAGACTTCTAGTTGGAGAGCGATACCAGCTGCGTGTGACAATAGAAACCTCTGTTAATTTCGTGTTTATTTCCTTGATGCCCAATTTTTCTGGTGAACAGGAAGTATACGCACTAACCGATATCTAAATACAAATTCCCATCACTAACCCTCCACAACAACAGAGTAACACCATCACTTTAGTTTTGAGATCCGTTTCAACAAATTATAAATCAAAATAAGTACCGATCTACAACAAAAGCAGTACAAAAAATGTCTGAATTCTCCAATATCTGAATATATAAATCAGATACAAACTACACCAAACCATAGAAATAATTCTAATAAAACTCAAAAGAAAGTTAAACTGAAAATTCAAGGTATATACAGCATTAATATGTATATTTTGCATTAATATGTATGTATAATATGTTTTAACACCAACTACAAATCAAAGTTTGACAGTAATGAGGTAGTAATTAATTTACTTGTATGAACTTACTTTGTTTTGAAACTGTATATAATTATTTTATAATTAATAATTATATAAAAAATAATAATATAAGTGTGAGTACCGCCTGCTAACCATGGACAGCATACGCCCATTATCAGATTTAGCTCTCAATTTTAAACTGTATACTTCTTTCTATACAGTTATAATAGATAAATTTTTAGGAAGAACTTATCGAATACTAGGCGTTTTCATATTAAACACTGGATTTTTGAAATTTTGCTTTCATAATAATTATGTAAAGAATTTCGACTAAAGTTTATTTTTTAGGTAATTTTAAGTTACATACTAAATAATAAGGTGTAAAATGTTATTAGATACTTCTTTACTTCAATACTTCATTTGCATTATTCTTTCCTATTTTATGACAAACCTTAAAACATAAAAAAGACTGCTTCTAACAGTTATAAGGCCGTCCATGGTAAATTCAGTAGATTTTCTTTATATAATGTTTTATCCCACAAATTTATATTTCATATATCTCTGCCACTTACCCACACACTTCAATACAATTTCGGTCAGTAAATTTCAAGTCAGCTGATAATAGTATTGTCTGTATCTGCTTACATATATATTTTTAAATATTAATTGTATACACAATAAACACTAACTGTTTTTGATATTTTACTTTCAGCTTGTACAGACCTGGTAGAAAAAGCAAGTCAGGAACAATCAAGTGGAGCTTTAGAGGGTGAGTCACTTCTTCTTCCTCTACTACAGGGCTTACTTCAAGCTCCAGAGAACGAGCAACCTTTCGATTCAGGTGTCGAATCCGGAGAGGACCAACGCAGTAATTTAATAGCTGAGGTCCAAGTAGCTTTAGACAAATTAGCAGCTAGCTTACGTGACGATACCACAGATATTAATACTGAGAGACGTAGTTCTCTGTTACAATTAGTTACAAAATTACAAGACGGTTTAGCATCAACAAATCCAAAATTACAAAGGAGACTTTCAAGCGGTCCAGCACGTTTCACGAAGAAACGTGATCGGCAAAGTCGACATACTGTTGGAGTTAGTAGTGAAGAATTAGCAAACGCTAGAAGACTCATAGAAGAAATATCTATCGGTGATCTAACCCCATCCCAATCTAAGAACCAATTAACAAATTTACAAAAGCAAAATTCTGAAAGTAGTGTAATTAGTAGCAATAATTCATCTTTTAACAAATTGGGTGGAAAGACCGCCGTAAAGAACGCAACTGCCAAACCATTTAGTAGCTCTAGCAATAGCATATCGAACGCATCTTCTACTATCCAAACGCCAACAGACGCTGCTGATCATTTAGATTCACCTTTTGGTGATGACGTGAACAACACAAATGAACAAACTTCTACCTCTCTAATAAATACAACAAATATTTTAGAAGATTCTAAAGCAGTTCATTTGGCACAATCTATCACAGATATTGAAAATATAAAATCAATTCACCAGGCAGTACAGGCAGCTGCTATAAAAAAGGTCAACTCTGAAAGTTCTGTACTTTCTGAAACAGAAGAGGATACAGTTCTAAAAGAACAAATGGAACCTGAGCCCATTCCTGTAACCCCAACACAACTTCATGATAATCCCATTTATAATAAAATTAGTCCCGAACCACCCAGGATGTCCTACGAAGAAAAGGCGAGTAGATTTGATCAATCTCGAAAGTTGAAAATGAAAAGAGCCAACACTATCGATATTCCAAAGCCACTACAATATTATGAAGATGATTCTGAATCAGAATCTGAAACCGACGCTCAGAAAAGAAAAAGTAGCTATTACGCTCTTAGAGGCCCTATTCGCGTAGGAAATCCCGTTAACAAAAATACGATGCCTACATTTGAACTGAAAACTAAATCAGACAAGAAGTTTTTAGAGTTCATTAACAAAAATAATCAAGATCAAAAACATTCTGGATCACTCTGGGCACAACAAAATAAAACTGCGGTCTGGACTAACAAGTTTGGAAACATTAAAAATAATTTTGAAAAGAAAAACGCAGAAAACCCTTCAGCAAGAAACTTCTGGCAGAGCCATGATGATGCTACCACTAGCATGGGTGGAGTTGCCAATTATGGACCGAAAATAAGCCGAAGAAGTGCTAAGAATTTACAACAAATGTTTGAGGAAAGACAAAAGTTGTCTGAAGAAAGAACATTGCCAAGTGATAAGCATATAGTTACAGGTCATTTAATTGTAAAAACAGAACTGGAGAGGAATTATAAATGTGTTTCACAACCAATACCTGTTAATAAGTTTTCGCATGCACCCCAATCAGCTTTTAAACCTATTCCAAAGAAAATTCAGTCGCCACAAGCGATACATGTTCCCCAACCTACTTTCAAGCCAATTCCGCAAAAAGTGCAACCCCCAAAAGACATTATCATCCCAGAACCAGAGACTAATCTTATAAAAGCTGAAATTAGAGAGACGAAAGATGACAAGCCGTTATTTCTTTACAGTCCAAAACCTCTTTTTGATTCTCCTACTAACTCAATTTCGCCTGTGTCTTCCAAGCCATGGTTAGCCAACAGAACAGAACAAGGCGGTAGAGTTTTAAATATTGCAGCAAAGAAATTCGAAGTGTCACAACAGCCTGAAACGTATCCCATTAAACCCAGAAAATTCAATACTGATCATAATAAAATATTTAACTCACAACCTTCGACACCTGATAAAGTTACCGCTCCATATTTAGTAAAAAGCACCGAACAAAAAAGTAATACCGTGAGAAAAATGAGTGCCGAATTTGAGACTTTAGGATCAAAGGCCCCCGAATATACCAGTCACAGTACAGTAAAATATCAAGCAAACTCTTCAGTTCCATCCACCCCACCAATTTCAAACATGGATCCAAAGAGAAGTTTCCAACAATCTAATATGCCTTATCAATCTGCAAATGTAACTGTAGATAAAAAAATAATGAAATTTGAGCAACCCTCTCAAAACTTGCCAGTTTATAAACAGAATGCACAAATTTACAATAAACCGCTGCAAGAAAGTAAACAACACTTAGAAAAGAGTAATTTTCAAGGTGTTCCTCATATGTCACATACTAATTATGGACAAATGCCAAAAAATCAAATTTATAGTGATAAAAAGACGCATCATGTACCGCCATACAATCCTCCTGGTTATAACAGAATCAATAGTCACGAAAGTCAACCACGATCGCCAATTAAAACAACACTTAGTCCCATTCAGGATTTCCAACCAGTCAATTACAGCATAAGATATGATCAACCAGGCACACTACAAAATGAAAAAATTGACTCTCCTGTTACTGGTGGACAACTCTTTCAACATGTGCCTGGTAAAAATGATAGTGAAAAAATTCCTGAGGAATATACAAGTACGTCGTCCATTCAATTTAATATCAAACCAAAAACCCAAAATCCGAAGGTTGAACAGGAAATACATCCTCCTAAACTGGAAACTCAGTTATCGTCCGAAAGTATTCACGAGTATACTGCCATTAGCAGCAAAGTAATGACCGGTCCGGTGAGTCAACAAGCTATAACTGTACGTCAGAAATCCCCAATGAATCGTAATCAACATGACATGGAAGCAGCCTTCAATCTGAAGAACTCTTTGCAAAGGGTTAATAAAGGAAATGATGGTAACACAAACAAATCACCGAGTAACAGTTTCAAATACATTTCCCAAACATCTTCACCTAGCAGCAGTTTTAAGTACAAATCTGCTGAACCTCAACCTTCTGTAGGTTATAAAGCTACTAATGCAATACAAGAAAAAATAACAAACAACGTACACAATAATTACACTACCAAAGATAAACCAGCATTTATTACCCAGACCAGTCAATCCAAGTTTTCAGAACCATTCAGAAATAGAGGTGCGGGTGGGCAGCAGGATACAAAAACATTTGGGGTTGTTAAACCTATGCAACAAAGACCAACTGTGCAAATTCCTTCGACACCAAATGTTATTTATAACAGTGTCTCAGCCAATAGGAAACCTCAATCGCACGAATCTTATGAACTCAATGAAAAGGGCCAAAGTATAATCACCAGCAAATTTCATATACCAGTTATTAACGTAGCTCCATCTTCACCAGCTGCTAAGCCAACGCATTCTCAAATTTTGAGCAAGTCAGACTCCTGGCATCAAATCTGTATGGCCAGTCAAATTCCTAACAAACCAGTGTCACCTAGTAGCTCTCCTCAGAACAAGGGTGTCGTCAAATCAAAATCTAGTCATTCTTTGGCTGTGCCCTCAAGACAATTTGAAGCTGGTATGTCAAAAGAAGAATTACTCCAAAAGAAAAGATCTATTGAAGCTTACTTTTCTGGGACGAAATCCCCTGAAAAGGAGGAAACTGTGAAAACTGGAACGAAAGTAGTAAGAAGAAGTATAAATCGTTTGAAAACTTCTGAAAAATTATCCGCATCTCGTCAAACCACAGGTTTAGCAAGAAGCAGAACTCTCCCGGATATTGTTTGTCCAGATCTTTTAGATGAAAGTAACGTAGATAAATCCTTCGAAGCTCTATTCAATACTGCTTCTTAAATCATTTGGAATTTTATCTGCTGCTCAAGCATTCCATTAATGTATGTGGAAGTCTTTTGTATAATTTAGAATTATAAGTGTTAACAATTATTAGTCAAACGAACTTAGTAATTTGTTGGATTTTGATGACAAGACGAAACGGAAGTTGCCTTTATTTGGATAACGAAGACGATTTTTGAGAAAATGATTGGTGTGTCGTGGTGCGCACACATCAACATTTTGAAGATTTTTTTGAGGGGGTCAAGGAGACATCACTAATAGAATAAAAAGGGTGAGAATGCTGATGTGTTCGTGTGCGCACCCCCTACTAAAACCCCCCAAACCTGCAACCCAAAAGCGCCAAAGCGATTGTAAATAATAATCAACACAAATTGCTATCAATTGATATACAAACATAGACATTATGGATAATTTAACTGAACATTTTTACAGTTTATACGTAGTCCATCTTCAAGCTTCTTTGTTTTTAATGTGCTTCAGAAACTTTCGCAATAAATTTCAAACGCTAATAATAATTCATAAATTATTCAGCTTATAGGGATGTGCATATAATTTGCTTTAGAATATTTAATTTGTTTTTAAATTTTGTTGTACAAGTATAACCGAATTGAAAGACTATTTATAAGAAAATTCGTGTTAATCATAATTTAGCGGGATATTTGTAACACGAAACGAATACCAAATACTACGAATACGGAAAATAGTTTCAAATAATATTTTATAGGATATGTTGTAAGATGCAATTTTAGCTTCCTTGAAATGCTTACATGTTTCTATAGTGTATCCCAGAATTATTTTAAAAGCATCTCACATAAATATCTTTTTGGTCACTAATATTAATTTCAAGGTAAATTTCCACAACTCAATTTAACTTCAAAAGAGTATTGAACGTGTTACTATATTACAAATAGCTATAGAGAGTTAGTTATAGTTAAACCAGGAACCTGGATATATTAATATTGTACTGAATCGCAAATCTAATAATACATGAGCTTCTAATGATTTTTTAAATATTATAACATTAAGATGTACAATCAGCAAAGTGTGATTTTAGGTTTAGGAGTCTATATTTTTCCTTATTTAGAAGACAACTATATTTTTCCTCTTTCGCTGTTTTCATGGCCTCAAACAAATTGTTCATTTTAGCCAGCTACAAGTTTTTCATATATATTTATAATTAGAAAACAACAAAAACGAAAAATAAACTTCGAGATTTACACTTTATTTTGATAGAATGACACGTGTTTCGGCATACAATGCCTTTATCAAGTTTCACAAAATACTAAAACATTGAGTTATGGTCGTGCAAAATTTTATTCTTGCCAAATCGTTTTATTTTGGTTGCTTCATTCAAACGCTACAATAAGTTCGCATTAATACTAGTCGGTAATTGTTTATTATTATGCCTGTTGCTTCGTCTCAGGTTGGAGGGGTATCCCCCAAGTTCATCCTTTGTTATAAATTGACAAAACACTCGGATTAATTCCTGTGAAAATTCGCCAAACACTCGGCTGAATTATTCTCACGACGCTACTTAATTTTCATTCTGAGTAATTATGGGACCAGAATGACGCATTACTTTCTCAAAACGTCAAAATATCAATCAATCAGTTAATATGCAATGAACATCACTTTTTAATATGCGTACTCTCTCTTCTAGCTAACGTCGTTTCAGCCGACGAGCATCCAATAACATTTTCTGGATTTTGCCGCCATCTCTGAAGTGATCACCTCATTTTATCAAGTACTCCGATGTTTAAACTGATTATAATAAGCCCGGACTGGGGCATCTCAAATGACAGTATTTTGTCACACAACTATAACCAATTTTTTTTGTTTACAAATTCACGTCTTTCTTCACCTCTTTGAGTATTATTGACTGCCAAATAAATACTTAAACAACATTACAAACAACAAGGAATATAAAATTATGTGAAAAAAGAAAAGACCAACCACCAAAACTGAATTGGTGTAAAATAAGAAATTAGATGAGTTGCCATTTTTACGAACATGGTTTAAAAATACTTCTGCCAAACTATAACCCGCTCCCGACCTGATGTTCTATAGAGTAACACCATCAAAATGCGAGCTACCCACCAAGAATCTTTCAAATCGGACTTGAAATTTTAGATATGAATGCTTCAAATAAACTCTTTAGCTTTATTATATTAATATTGATTACAACTCTAATCTACATGCCTAGGATCTCATACAGGGGGGAGGGTGATGTAGGCGAGCACCCCCTCCGAGAGCCTCAAGGTCAATGAGCTCGAGGCTAAATAAAGAAAAATCTTGCATCCAAGATCTTAAAATAATCTCTCTGGGTTTAACCGTAGATCGATTATTTTTAATACAATAGATCAGGAAACAGAATATATCTAAAGACAGGTTAATCTCGTATGAGATCGACCCCTCTGATGCACCAGATTGCCCCCTCCGGCTGTAGCTAGTCTCTGTATCTGAATTTCAAAGAATCTTTTGATACAACTCGATAAGTAACTATTTTTTTGCTATCTTTCGATGCATAGACCATGGTCAATAATTTCTTAGCAGTATAGGGATGGTGAGAAAATTTAGGACTAATGGTACATAAATGGGAAAAAATTGAATGTATCGCAACATAAAATTGTGGAAATATTTGTTGAAATTAGAGTTAATTATCAAAATCAATTTACATCTGGTATTGGCCGAATCGGTTCAGAGATCATCCCAAGTTTATATATATTCTACTACAGTTTCTCTAATAAGTAATTAACAATCCATTTTTTTTGGCTTCTAAACGTTGTTTGTGGCATATTCTTGATTATTTTTGTATGTTTTTTCGGCAATAACACCACAATCGAAATAAAACGACGTATATTGATGGAAAACCAAACGTTTCAAAGTCTATTCTGACTTCGTTGTCAATGGCTTTATATTTATTGATTTAAATCTAATATAAATAAAACAGTATTGGATAAAAATAATATTACAAATGGAACATTTTTCATTTACGTTATTTGCTTCAGAAAATAATTTTGAAAATTTACAACAATAAAAGTTAAATAACATAACATTACCATGTACAAAAATAACCTTCAGTAACGCCCTACATCTAAAATATCCATATTGCTGTCCCTGGAAAAATAGCACTTCTGAGATCACGGAATAAACTTTTCTAACAAGAATGTTGACTATGACTGTCCAGATCAATACAGTCAATATTAGATTACGTCACTTTAGTAACATATAAATATATAAGTAGCAATTCTTTTTATATTAACTTTTCCTATTTTTATAGCCCGTTAATAATTATTATTTACTTTTATATGATACGTGTCCTTAACTATTTATCTATTTATTTTACTCCAGTATCACATTTTTCTTGTGTTTTTAAAGTTGGTACCATTATATAATTTAACCAGAAATGAAAAGTTTCTGAAGCACCATGTTCCTCCCAACAAAGCACTTGGTATGACGTGTGTTCTGCTTGTTTATTTTTTCACTAATTCTAATATATCCCTTTGAGTTATTTTATTATTTTTGTTGCCGTTTTTTGAAGCATTTGTTGTCTTAACCCATGCCATTATAACTTGTTTTGAATGTTGTCGATGATGATAATAATTTCGTATTTTCAATTTCAGAAAGGATAGTGACTACTGAAAAAACAATAACTGAAAGTCCAGTTACTACTACTAAAACTGGTAAGTAGTAAAATGTCTTCTAGTAAAATGTATGCTTTTTCAGTATGTAAACAATATTTATCAAACTGAAAAACATTTAACAAATTTGCATTTTTTTCATAACAGCGAGAAAACTGTTTGGTTATTGTGAAAAGTCACATACCTTCAGCAAGTTTTAAAGAGTAAAAAAATTTACAAAACAGGTTATACCACTAAATTTGTCTAAAAATTCATTTGCAATTTCACTTGCTCCAATTTTATCCATTTTGCACTTTGTAGACAGTAGTAGATACAAATCAATATTAATAGCCGGGTATGGTTAGAAATTATCTACAATCTTCACATGTGCTTAAACATTTTCTGTGCAAATACTTTTAACACAGTGAAGGCCAATATGGCTGCTCCTTAAAATTAAAATAACAGCGCCCTGGGACTTTCTGAATGTTAATCTGGGGCTGGTCATCCGGACGGGCGAATGGATCATCTCAGTTTTTTATAAATATTAAATATTTGCTTTCTTAATCAGATGATCCTCTATATTTTTGTCTGTGTTAACTCTAAGTTTGTCCCGGTCCGACTTTCCACAGAAATACCTAAAAGCTATGGCTCTGCCTTCCTTGCCATAGTTAGCTACAAGTATTAATCACCTTATAAAACAACAACACCTCATGTTTTTCAATTTCTGGATCAACAACGTCTTGAAAATGCATTGTACAAACGCACATTTATTCTTTTTCGGGAAGCTTTTCAGCTAACTCACCAGCTGAAAACAAATTATCTATTACAACATTCAAAAGCTTTGAGGAGTACTGAGTAAGAATCTAAGCTTTTGTTGTTTCTTACCTCTTTACCATTGAGGCCGAGTAGGAATATGATATTTTGGTGCCGTACATCATTATAACATTATAAGTCGTAATAGTCAAACAGTCAAACTTCCTTGGTTACATTTTGAATAGGATCTTCATCAATAACTGCTATTTCCTAAACTAGTCTTTAGTCTTCCGTTCAGGGCGAGTGGTTTTGTAATCAAGTGGAGACACAAAGACAAGACAGATTTTTGTCAGCATACATCTTAATATAGGAACTCCTTTTTTATGACAAGATATCTTCCAGAGAAAATTCAAAATTTTTAGCCAAAGTAAAGTCAACCAAACACCGCTAGGAGTACCATTATATTTTTTTCTTGAATATGACGCTGCTCTCTACAAAATGGACATTCACAAGAAAATTTGAAGTGATTCATAAAGGAAATATAACTACATTAAACCTTTGATACTTGCGTGTCTTTATAGACTCTCCTCTTCAACCACTACTTTTTTCTTTAATGTTCGTGTTCATTAAATTTTAACATTAATACATTCTTTTTAAATATTAATACAATTAGAGGACTATGAGGAAAATTCTGTGAAAGCTCAACCGCATGGAGGTGCCAATGTTTAGAACAGTACAATGGCTGTCGCATATACGATCTTATGCATGGCTGCATGATTTTAAAGTGAATCTTACGATCTCACGATATCTGTAAATAGTTGAAGTTCGTAAAAATACAAAAACATATATTTCACCTATGATGTCGAAAGTAACAAATCAAAAATAAATTGGCTCATTACAACATAATCCTAATTTTAATTGACAAACTACATATTTACAATTCAGGATTGCAAACTTGCGACTCCCAGGGAATAACAACTTGAGAAAAAATGGTAATTATTACACAATATGAATTTCTGTGGGTTCGATCTCAGTAAGGATGACGATATAGACGAACTTACGGAAAAATTTTACACTAAAATCGTATAAGCTACTTTTTTCCATATTTATATCGATATTATTAATTTATTCACCAAATAATATAACATATATAATAATATATATAACTGAATTAAATTGCCTGCTTTTAAAGATTTCCCTGTTGCTCTTGATTTTTGTTATTTGTAATTTTATATATTATTGTGAATCCCTCGTTCTTGGGAAATCTAAATTCCTTGTATTGTTACATTCTAATACACAACACTTTACACATTTATTTGTAAACTTTTAAAATTTTATATATACTTAATAAAAAGTACTACTTAACTTAAAACGTTGGCTGCTATTGTACCCTTGTATGCATTATCACCACTATGCAGTTGTCTTCCACGGAATCTTTCTCATAGGACCAACTTATGTACGGGTATTTTTACCCCGGCCCCAATAGGTTCTTTTGTACCGATATATATTATTGTACAAGCGATAATCGGTAATAAAATAATCTTAACTTCTTAAGAATTTTTATTGTTAGTTATAATTTATTAACAATTAGAACTATACTAATCAGTGGTTTACTACAAATCTACTGCAAAATTTACAAATCAAAACATTGTTGATGTCAGTAGTCAGAATTTACTAACGGTTTTCTTT
This sequence comes from Octodonta nipae, assembly GCA_034190945.1. Taxonomy (NCBI): domain Eukaryota; kingdom Metazoa; phylum Arthropoda; class Insecta; order Coleoptera; family Chrysomelidae; genus Octodonta; species Octodonta nipae. The sequence goes on from CM067220.1 coordinate 95,563,412, forward strand.
TTGTTTCAGTTACTAAAATAACTTCTCAACAAATATCCGCCAAAAAACCATTGTCACCATTTGCAAAATTTCGCCAATTGGACAAACAAAACAGTTTAAATACCCCACCAAGGTAACTATATTTATTATAAAATGTACTGTTGAGGGCTGGTAAAATTTACTACTATTGTTTAGGAATATAGAAGTATAGTTTTACTTTAGATTATTTTGGTTTTATCTGTTTTTCTTTTTATCAGCTCTCAACCTTTTGATGCACTTTATTTCTACAGGTTCCTTCAATAATTTCAAAAATAAACAATCAGTTATTAAAATAGTTCATTCCTTCATTGTAGTGCTACTGGTTGTAACCTGCAATAACCTTTTGTATATACAATACTCATATTGAAAATTCCTAGTTATTGCTTTATTGCACAAAGAATGGTCACATTGCATTTACTTTTTCACTTTTTGCACCTATACATACCTTGTGTTTTATAAATCACTATATTTTAGTAATTTATGCCATTATCAATATTTAAACAAAAAGATTTACTTATTATTGGTTACACGTAGTAATTACACTACTTATTTAAGTTACTATTATATCTATGATTCATTTAAGAATACAGAAAATACAACACCCAGATAAGCACATTGTGATTTTTTTTAAATCAAACACCAAATCTTTTTTATAATGGTGAATTTTTCATAAAGAATAATGGAATTATCACTTCGAAATTCAAAGTTATACTTTCTAGCGTTCTGTCATTCGAGGGCCAATGCGGGATCTGCTTTGATAATCTTTTGTTTGGTATTTTGTTATGTCTAAATCTCTCAGCGATCTTTTTCCAAAAATTCATCTCAGGAGCTTTTACTGTAATATGTGACAATAGTCTTGAACTATTTTGGCCCTAAAGAATCTGTTTCTCATTTACTCAGAATTACCTATAACTATTTATTTTCAGATGGCCATTTCCAACTAACTGAATAACGTAACCCATGCATTTATGCTATTTGATAACGATTTTCAATCATTCGAGTTTTTTTTCGAAACATTCGGTACCTACTTCTCAAAAAATTTAAAAAAAAATGGTCAAGTATTTATAAATTCAGGGTTAAAAAAATTGCAATCCGAGAAAGTGAAATTTTAAAAGACCTGAGGATACTTATAGATATAACTGCTATTATTTAGGTTAAAATGCCAAAAGGAATACAGTATTATAAACAAATATCAATCTTCCATTAAATACACACTGGTACTATAGAGATTGATATTACAGATTATCGCCCCACTTATCAGAGGTTCAAATTAATAAAATGACAACTGGAAGTATTGAATTTGTGTAATCAAAAAGGAAATCTATGAATCATAAAAATTAACATCTGGAAGAACACTATTTGCAAAATATACTCCTGAATAAATTACTCAAAGGTAATATATGTTAATGAAAAAAAAATCCTCAATAATAAGTTAACAGAATCATTCAATATATATTTAAATAAGGATACTCTGAAAACATTTGTTACGCCTGATATTCATTATACTATTTTTCTTTCTCCAATTCATGTTTTCCATAATGTTGTTTTAGTTTTCTTTTGGGAAAATATTCACACCTATTCAAATTCAATCCACCAAAGAATTATTAGTGCCAGGGCCACCATGCGGTCCGTGGAAGTCCTTCATCCGGTCCGCGACCTAGTTGAAACTTTAGAAGACATTAAAACCTCCCTACTTACACCTTTGCTATTGTGCATCTAGTGGCCCGCTACGGTTACAAAAATACGAAACCTGGCCCTCCTCAAAATAATGTTGGACGCCTATTACTTACACCATTATATTCGAACGAAAAAGCTAACAAAATAAAAATGAACAGAACAATACAAACATACTGGAGAATGTACCCAAACATAATTTTACCAACGATTTCTTGAAGGACCAGTTACATTATCAATTTGTTCGAATTAATCGACAGTAATGGCAAAATCACAAGCCGTTGGCATAAGAAGATATCATATATTTACCTAAGTCCAAGTCCTAGAAATATGTGCAACAAATGAAAATATAAAATTTATACAAATCTAGTAGTGCAAATTGAAGAATATCGCGATAAGGATAATGTTTCCTTTAACGGATTTGCAATGCTTCGATAATTATGAAAAGTAAGTTTAACGTCCTTGGATTGGTCCTACAAGGCTTCTAGCTATATATCTACTCTACATTTTACATAATTATTTAGAGAATGTTAAAAAAAATTAATTGAAACCCAAAAATGGAGCTCAAAAGTAATAATAGTTATCAAATAATCATCAGGATGTTCACAATAATCACAAAATTTGACAAATCTGCAAAAAGAATCGTTACATCAGAAATTAAAAACAAAAGACAAGCACATTAAACTTGGTGATACCCAAAAATAGCAGGAAAAGTTGAATTGTCAGAAAACTTAAAATATAGTTCCGTTGTCACAAAGAAACTGGTTTGATTTAATAAAGCAGCTATATTATTTTCCGTACCTGGCCCAAATTCTCTATTACCTTTATTAATCTAAGAACTAGACATTTGAAGAATTCTAGTGAATATATTCAGAATCTGCTACGTATGCTCAAATTAACCCTAGATCACTGTTATCAATAAACACACAATTTCAAGTTTTGAAAAAGTGTTTGTACTTATTGTATTTGTTTAACCTTATAAAGAATGGGCATTATCGATACATAATTATCGCTACCACCCATGTAGTCAAGTTTTATCAGTGTTGTGATTCTTAAAATATCAACTCTTCCTTAACTGTGTTCCAAATTAATGTAATTTTTAATCCAGAGCTTTTTCAATATTTCATATCATTATTGGTAATAAATTTAGAAGTTTAAATTATATATACGATTTTATTTTATTGGTTGTGCTATTTTTGAGTTGTTCATTTTCTTTGGCCAAAAATTAACTACAATTCAAATATCAAACCAGATAATGGCATTGTATTAAATATAATGTTTGATTGTAATATGATTATATTTTTAATAATATCGAAACTCATTTCATTTAATTCCTTGTCCCTCATTAAAATGTCTGCTTGTTTGCTGTCCATTTCTACCTCTCTTTAACTAATTGCCTGGCTTGGTCTGCAGTACCCCGGGTACCCCAAAGACCCCTTTTGGCAGTGGTCCCCTCTTTAAATTCACTGACCCAGCCGTCAGAGATTCCGCTAGCACCATCAAAGACCGCCTTTTGTATTGGTGTCGAATGAAGACTAAGGAGTATGAGGTATGGACTTATTCTACTGCGTGTGCCTGAGTGTGTTTTTTCCTGCATGTTTTTTTGTTTTAACTAACCCTTTACTTATAAATTACTTTACTATACATATGGCAAAGCATATTATTATATAATATTTGTATAAAACTGTTGGTAATTTATAACTATTGCTTTTATTAAAATAGAAACCAAATCTATCAAAAGTATAAATTAAAACTGATATACTCTCCAAAATAAAAAGAAGATGAAAGAAAAACAAAGATAAAAGTCATTATTTAAGTAGAAAATAAGAGCACATAAAAGTGCTCAATAATTTGTCAAGATAATATTGAATAATATATAGCTTAACAGGAATTATGAATTCAACATGAACTAGAAACATTAGAATACCAACTGGGAAATATATAGTCTATGCAATAAACACATTTTTGAGGAATTTCTCATTATCCGAAAATTATGTTGATATGTCCGAACAATTTAGTAAAAAAAGATTTGTTTTTAGGCGAATATCTTAAAAACTATGCAGATATCCCAATTTTAAAGATTCTTAAACAGCAGAATATCTCTTAAAAGAAAGTGCCAATCTGGAACTCCACCACAAATATTTATACCATCAATTTAGAATTTAAAAAATGCTCAAAACGTATGATGTGACAAACTTGTGCTCGCCACGTTTCCAATATATTTACAATAAAAATAAACCATTAAATATAAATGTTAAGAAAGGAAAATTCCAGTATATTTTATACACCAGTGAATAATAATCTTTCAATATTAAATTACTCATGCTTTATTTCACACATATTTTTACAATTTTTAAATCCACAAAAAAAATTTGTACTTTTTAAACATTTATACACATGACTGATTAATAATCTGCCCAAATTTAATCATTTATGGTTTTGTTTAACAAACAGTTTTAAAAGTTGCAAGTCTACAAAAAAACTTGTATTTTTAAAACTAAAAAATATTGTCCACTTCTCGAATTCATTCTTCAAAGGGTTTAAAACAGATCGCCTTTATAACAATTTTTGTTTAGTTATTTTTTAGTAACAATTCAAGGGACGAAATAATTTAAAAATCTAAAAATACATTCTCCTTTTATAACTGCTGAAAACTATATAAAATATATTATTTAAATTTTACTTTTAAAAAAATTATAAACAAATTCGTTGTTTACGAGATTGTCGAATATGATCAGTGATCTTTTAATGAAAAAAAAATGATTTAGTTGCTAGAAATTATTGTTATAAGGATTTTTTTGTTAAAATTTTATTTATTTATTTATTTAACAATTTGTTACAAATACTTGAATTTCTTTCATTTCTCCCAAATAGTTGTAGATGGATATTAATTTGTTTACATTTAATTTTTTAAATATGTAGAGAAAAAATAAACTAATTTTTTCCATACTACGTTTTTAAAAAATAGGTCCTTCCGCTCTAACCGCTAACATAAATTTTCAATCAAAAATGTGTTAAAAATCTTATTTTTTTAAGAATCTATTTCTTCCTTAAAACATTATTTTGTCAACAGTCAATCAAATTCTCAAAAATAATTGCCGTAAACAATGCATTTTTTTATACCTAACATTGTGTTATTAACTGGAATAAAAGATGAAAAAACATTATATAGTTTTCAGTAATTATAAAATTAAGCAATCGAAACTTTTAAAAATCAGTTATATTTTTGGTAGCTCAAGGCCCCAAACTTCAAACCATTCGACTGAGAAGGTATGTCGTATGGCATCTGACAGAAATGAAGTTTAATATATGGGTTAATCTTTTGTCAATGTTTATACGACTTGCGTCGAAAGAATCGGGGCCCAGGCCAGGATCCTAATTCTTGATATCTTACTATGCGTCGAATGGTAAAGCAGTTGAATGGTTTCAAGAATTGGGGTCCTGTACGACTGTGACTGTAGTATTGCATACGAGAGTTTTTGTCGGCATGATTTCAAGAATTAGGCCTTGGTTTGTCATTTTTGTTTTTTAAGCCTTTAAATTATCAATTAAAGAGAGAAATATACATTTTTCTATTTTTATAACGAGAATGGGTTTCTGTTCATTTGAACAATAGGTTCTAGAAGTGGAAAAAAACTAACTTATTTGGTTTGAAAATTACTGAGGTTTTGATGTGGGGTTACAAATTGTAAATATTACTAGTGAACCGAAAGCTTAACCAACTGACAAATTATGTAAAATTACGTGTTCGGCGGATATAAATGTTAGCTGAATGTTTCATTACTAAACATATGACGGAATTATTCGGAGCGCAAAGCACGTACATCATTCTATTAGATCACTATTTTCACTTCTAAATAAATGGTATAAATATTGGTGATAGATTGTTGTGAGTTAGAACTCTCATTTAGAAAAACTACTGCTTTTTAACCAACTTTAAAAAAATAGGAGGTTCTCGATTAGTGAGTTTATGACAGAACATAGGTTACACCGTTTTTTGTAAATCGGCCAAAAGTTGTTCTTATATTTGGCGAAGGCGATAGTATCAAAAAAAGTAATTGTCGCCTTATTTAATTGCTACAAAAAATACATATTTTTTCTGCATTTAATTAAGTTGTTTATGTATTTTCTTAAAGTCGTTTTATATTTTTATAAATGTATTATTTACTGAAGATCTTCATAAAAATTTGCGATATCTGCTAGTTTTTGAGATATTTTCGAAAAAAATCCTTTTTTACTAATGGTTTTTAACGTCTACAATTTTTTTCTACATTCCGTTCTTAATCGTATGAAAATGCAACCACAATTTTGAGTAAAGGGCAGATGGAATTCTTAAACAGTTCGCTTGTTGCTTGGACTAATAGTATACTTCCCAAAGGTTGAATAAACAACAGAGTTACAAGTCAAAACTTTTGAATCATTATTGATTTGATCCGTATTTAAAATATATATTATGGTCAACAAACCATATAATGGGAAACGAAACAAATAATCGTTAAAACTGAATTGCTTAATAAACTTTTTGTTTGCTATGTAGTGAAATTTAAATGCTAGCCCTGCTAGTGGTTTTCTTTCTAAAGTAATGAATTTAAAAATACTCAAAAGAAAAGATAAATATTAGGTAACTAATTTTTCAGTTGTGTAACTCCCATCAAACACCTATCAGGTTACACAACACTATTAAATTAATGTTTTTATTTTTCTCAATTTTAGTATTTTTCATTTTTATGCATGATTGTGAAAAGCTTGAAAGTATTTTTTTATTTATAAATTGCCGTAGGTATTTGTGTATGCTTAAGTAGGATTTGTGTATCTAAAGTTAATGTTGTTAAAAATTTCAGAACGTTCAACTAGACAACTTCTCAAGCAGCTGGGCAGACGGTTTGGCATTTTGCGCTTTAATTCACCACTTCCTGCCAGACGCATTTGACTACCATGATTTAAAACCAGAAAATCGACGACACAACTTCGAGCTCGCCTTCAAGGTTGCCGAGTAAGTACTTTGGCTTTGTTCAAATAAAATATGAATTTATTCCCAAAATTTTGTGCATTACAGTCTAACTTTATGTTCTACGTTTTATTACGTGTTTAATACCCCTGTTGAAAACATCCAGTAGAATAGCAGTCTATCTGGAAAGAAATTTTCCCAAATGAAAACCACTAAACCTATCTGCTAGTCCAACATGGCGAGTTTTCTTTACTGGAATTAATGGGATGTTGTAATCCGTAATGTAAAAATATATGTATAGTATTATGGAGCTTATACGTCTTTCCTAATAATGGTTTCTCCATCACATAGAGTTAATACTTAAAGATAGAGTGGGTGAGGTATGAGCACCTATACAATATACAAGTAACGCTGGAAAAGAGAAAAAGGAAACTAAGTGAACGTTTCTGCCTCTGTCTAGAACTGTAAGCAATAGCTAGACGTCACTTGGTTCTGATTGACGCAAACAAGCACCAATCACAAAACTTGGGCAGAGTTAGAGCCGGCCACTTGATTTTTCCATTTTTCTCACCGTGCCTTACATTTTCCTCGGGGCCTGGCGTACTCTAGATTTCAGTATTATCTCTATGCTCCATAATCAATAAGTTTAATGTTTCTATTTGTAACAGGTGTATTGAAAATATACCTAGAACATAGTGTTTCGCTTAGAAATTTATAAGGGTATCTTACATACTGATTGACAGCGACAAAAACTTATTAGGTTCCCATACACTGTCTTATATTGGAATCTATAGGATTTTTTCTACACGGATATTACCTGAGAAGATTGGCACACCTTAAATATACACTACCTGCCTTTGAAAGCATCCACAAAATCTGTTCAATCATTTCGAAAATCCCAGACCGACAGAGTATTGAGTCTTAGTAACTAAATTTATTTCCGTTTTAAATGCCTGTTCTCACTGCTGATACTATTCATTAGTAATCAGATTCACATTAAACTTTCCTATATAATTAGAAACATCTGATCTGATTGCAATTTTATGTTGTCATTGCTTATATAATTTTGTTGTATGTTATAGTGAAAAGGCTGATATTTTCCCACTCCTTGACGTCGAAGACATGGTAGCCACACGAAGGCCTGACTGGAAATGCGTATTCACCTATGTACAGTCCATTTACAGACGCTTCAAAGACGAAGAAATCTAATATGTTTGTTGAACATTTACAATAGTATTTTTGAGGCCAATTTACCATTTGTGCAGCTTGTTTTGTATATACCTTTATCTAGGAAATGACTTCAAACGTACCATTTGTTAATTTGTAGAGTAGTTTTAGTCACATGTATTTTGTACTGTACATGGCGCTTATCTGTGTCAATATCTACTGTGATCTTTACAGTATCATCTAATTTAAAGCATTTTAAGTTACGATCTCTTTTTCATTTGGAAGTTTTTTTTTCACTATTGTATATTTTTACCTGCCCAGCTGTTTTTACATTTTTGATACTTTTATTAGTTTTATATGGCATTATATTTAACTCGTTACAGCTTAAATTGTCTACTTACATTTTGTATTTACAAGGGTTGTTGCTTTTTTGCCATGTGTAACCAGGTCTGATATTTAATTTATATTGTAATTAATTAATACATTTTAAAGCATACATATTGCAAACAGCAATAATTTACCTGCATGAGTAAAAAACAATAATCTGAATAAGTTTTAAGTACCGCTATGTGCCTTGTATGTTTAGAATTTTATGATGAAGAATTTATATCAGAATCTAACAAATATTTTTATCAATGAACTGTATTTTTATTTCTTCCTTGACTCACAAACTGAAGTATTAAGTAATGCAAATTGTCATAACCAGACTCTGTTATTTTAAATTTGAAATAGTCAACAGTTATACATGCCATTATTTTTATCTGAAGAACGGCTAGATAATTTGATTCTGTTTATTTGTTCACTGGTGCAGCTGTCAAGTGAAAGTTGAATGATACAGTATAAACTCATCATTAACAATATTTGGCGAAACACTCTTCTGAAGAAATGCTATAAATCTTTTAAATCAAAACTAATACTTTTTTATAGAAAGATTGTTGAAGTTGTTAATGTAGAAACCTTTCGAATTAACAATTGATTAGTAGACATTGAAAATAGTAAAAAAATAATTAGAAAAAAAAACGACTTCAAATGACTCACAATGAAAACAGTTTAAGAACCGTGTGCAATTAATCACTATTTTCTTGATATTTAAATATGGAAAGATATTTGCCTTTATTTTTCCGAATTGTTGAAAAATAGCGCCGAAAAACGCAATCCTATTTTATTTAACTCTCTTATATATATCCTTTTTTATTTTTTCTAGATTTTTTTCAATTTTTTTTATTACTTGGGTCACTTTCCATACATATAGCTTCTCTATTGTATGATCTGTGCATATAGCTTTAATTCATTCTATACTGAAACCACCCCGTAATATAATTTATTTGTCTATCATTTTCTGAAGCATCCTCTAAAACTATAAATCGACTCTACAAGATTTTGTAACCATTCTGAAATTTATATAAATCCTCTTTATAACTATAATTCTACTTCACCATTATTTCAACCACCTTAATGCGCAACTACTTATGTTCCACACTACATAATATGTTTTGAATCATCCTGTATAACTATAATTCTACTCCACTTTATATTTCAACCATCCTGTATATGCAACTGCTTCTAACATTTTTTGAAACCCTCTGTAAAACTGTAATTATACTCCGCATTATAATTCAAAAAATTCAAACTGCTTATGCTTATTTAATCATTTTCAATTTTTTCCACTCTATATAACTATAATTCTACTCCATCCTTATTTTAACCATCTTTTATACACAACTACTTATGTGCCACCCAATACATTTTTTGAACCACTCTGTATAACTATCAATCTATTCCACCTTATATTTCAACCATCCTAGATATTTAACTGCTTAGGTCAATATCACATTTCAGTTTAAAATTTAGTGAACCTGTATAACTAATTTCACTCCGCCCTATATTTCAACCGCGCACAATGCTTGTTGCTCAAATTTCGACCAGAAAAGGTCACCGCAGGAAGCATAACAATTTTTCTTTTCGATATACTAATGGAATATTTTCTGCCAATTCACTCTACTGTAAGCCCCGTAAAAAAATTTCGTTTCAGAAAGAACTGACTGAAAATGAACTTGTTACAAACACCCTGTACGACAGAGGCGTACCCAGCCTTTGATTGAATCAGAAATAAAATTGTCCTAGAGAGGGGCAAATAAAAAAAGCTCCTAGAGAAAGGGACTAATCAAATAAATGTTTGCCCTAGGGAGAGTAGGTCAGCAAATATGTGGAAAGCTTTGAAGGCAGGTTTTTCAGGTCCCCGGTGCGGAAATGCTGTTTGATATACTTTTATGACATATCTTGACACATAAGTTAGATATTTGTATAGAAAATTTGAAATTTACCTTGATGTTTATGTATGCTTAACGTTATAAAAAAATATACGGAATAAAGCCTGAATATATCTTTGTAGAATATACAATTAAAATATTCAAATTGAGCCCTTTTACAGAAAATGGTAAAGATTCACTGAATTACTGTTTTTTTTTTCTAATTTACTGTAAATTTCACGTTACAAAAAATTATATGGTACCTTATCGTAAATTGCCTAATACAATGTAGTTCAAATCACCATAATTGCTTAAGCCGTTTCTGAATAATTGCTGAGAATACATTAAAAAAAAAACGATGCCGACGAATTGATAACCTCCTACTTTTTGGAAGTCGGTTATAAGGAATGTTGTCATCGGCGTCTCCAGATAGGGATGGGTAGTTGTCCTCTGGACCTCTTACCAATCATTAGCGCTTCGTTACTTGTGAAATAAAATTTATTATTTATTTGTTAGTACCTTATGTATCAGACGCAACAGTTCTAGCTTTAACAGAAAACTAATGATTTGCCCCCCGTAGACCATAAACCAGCATAAAGCGAATACTTGCCAATTTGTCCACCAAAAGCTGGCGACGCTCCTGGATGGTGTGTGAATGTTACGTAATAAACACGCAATTATTCAACACTTGTAAAAAACTGTAACTGATGAGAAAACTTTTAGAAACCATCGGTTAAATAATAGTGAGTATAATTTTGTATCATATTAAAAAACACTGATATATTTATAGGAGGTAAGTTTATTTTTCTTGAAAACGATACATTTTATCGACAAGAAGGAAAATGACAGGTTTCATAAAATTCACTCATAGTAGCGAAAGTGTTAATAATCAAAAGAATATAGAAAAAGGCGTACGAAAAAATTTGGCGGGCAGCGCCCTCTACATTAATCGGCAACATTATACACCATTATTTGGCTTTGGTGAAATTCTGTATCAATTTTTCATCTTGGATCGCCATTTTGGTTTCTAAACATTACATAATGTTACATCTTTATTTTCTTCTTTAGGGCGCCATAATTTTTAAGAAAACATTTTTGTACTAAGGTATGTTTGGTTTAATCGATCTAATTAAACGTGAGAAAGCTGTAGTTGTGTTGTGTCTCATTCCTTTCCGGACACCCTGTATATTAATATTCAATCAATTTTAAGCAAGAGAATTGTAAGAATAAATTTGTAAATCCGCTATTGCGTGCTTGTCATTCCAGTCCCGTAAAGCTGTAAAGCATCGACGTTGTCGTTGCGAACAATGCCTAGATTTATGTGTTATTGGATATAATAGAAAGAAACTTTGGAATCGGTAAGCAATTATTTACTATTTTGCAGCAAACATCTTTCAAGCCTCTTAAGATAAAAAAAATGTCAAGTCGATATTCAGCACAGCTAGAGTGGGCATCTAAAAAAAAGATCTCTCTAATAAGATCGCAACAAGTTGATACATATGCCAGTTTTTTGTTCAATATTGAAACCAGAAGTGTTTATGTATATTGTATTAAAATTAATGTAAATGACGTATAAGAGACTTTAAAATACGTGGAGTTTCACAATAATTACTATTATTCATATAGTATATTCCTACTAAGGTAAAAAGGGACAACTAGTATTAAAGAAAAGGTCTTATTACTCAACAAACCTATTTAATGTAAACAGATAGGTCGATTGTTTGGGATAGCTTGGCTTTGGTTTGTTTCCGTTGCTTTACCTTATTGGTAGTACAGCAACTGTCTTATTTGTGGTTCTTTGCTATGATATATAGTGTATCTTAACCTTCTGTGGACGTGCACGTTGTCTTAGATTTTTGGTGGGTGTGTGTTCTTCTCGTCTTCTCTTTGCTTGGTGCGGTTGGTACCCCCTACCCAACCGGATCCCCTTGTTGTCTCTTGAAAAATAGAATGTTATGTACTTCATTTTCTACTTACCTGTCTTCTAGGCTTAGGCAGAGCTGGTTCTTAGACCGTTTGTATCTGACAATAAATCTGGGGTCATAGTCAATTAGTCGTTGTATGTGAAGGTTTGGGTGCTGTTCCAAGTTGGCGTAAGCCTCTCTAGCCCTCCTCTTCATTTCTGCAAGCACTGGTTGGTGTCGTAAATCGTTGAAAATCACCGTGTTACGAACGAACCAGGGTGCGTCGACAGAGAGGCGTAGGCATAGGTTCTCCTGCTTTTGGATGGCCTGCCTGTTGCTCTTGCTGTGTGTCCCCAAACTATTGAAGCGTACGTAAGCATTGACAAGATGACTGTTTTGATGAGAGTAAACTTGTTTAAGAGTCCCAACTTGCTTCCTCTTCCTATTAGAAGGCAAAGTCTGGCACGGGCAGCCCCGACTTTGTTACGAGTCTCTTGGACATGCCTCGTTAAAGTCTACCCCTTGTCGATGATGACTCCAAGGTACTTGACTTCGTTCTTCCATGGAATTTGTCTGCCGTTGACGGTCAGGTTTCCTGTCGGAAGGATCGTGCGGCTTCTCCAGTTGACAAACAGAGCTTGAGTTGTCCTCCTTGATGGACTATCTTGCACTGAACATACCATTCTGGTAAATCGTCAGTGGTTTGCTGTAGCTGCCTCAAGGCTGGCTCGAATCTAAAAGATTCCTATGGCGGTGTCGTCTGCGAACTGGGCAATTATAGCGTCGGCTGGTCGTGGGATGTCTGCAGTGTAGATTGAAAATAGCATCGGGGACAGGACTGCTCCTTGGGGAACCCCTGCCTCGGTGGTCCAGTATACTGAGTGCTCCTGGCCTACTAGTACTCTTACTCTTCGATGTCTCAAAAAGGAGCCCACTAGTTGGATGATGTTAATGGGAAATCCTAATTGGGCGCTCTTGACCAATAGTCCGTCATGCCACATTCAGTCGAAGGCTTTTGCTACATCCAGGAAGATGACGGCTGTTCTTCGATTCCGGTTGAGTCCGTCTGAGGTGTATTCTACAAAACGTAGAACTTGGTGTTCGGTGGCGTGTCGATGTCTGAATCCAAACTACTGGTCTGAATTCACGTTCAATTCATCTATGGTCTCTTGGAGTCGATTCGCGAAGATCCTTTCTGCTACTTTACTCATGGCTGGTAGTAGACTAATAAGGCGACAGTTTTGTGGATAAGTACTGTCCTTATTGGCCTCTGGCAGCATGATAATGTCGGCATACTTCCATCTCTTCGGGTAGTATCTAAGTCTTAGCATTGCATTGTTGATGTTTGACAAGGAAACGACAGCCTTCCTGGTGAACAGTTTGACTATCCTGTTGGATATACGATCATGTCCAGGTGCTTTTCGTTGCTTGAGTTGTCTGATCTAGTCCCGTACCTCTTCCGGGTTCGTGATCCTGATCGGTGGGATGCCTCTTGGTTCCTGATCCTTCTGGCTTGCCTTTCGACTCGGAATTCGTGGTCGTCGTCGTGATCGTCGTGTTGGGTCAGTCTACACTCTCTCTCAAGGCTGTCAACGAATGCTTCTGCCTTGTCAAGATCGGGGTAAACTATACTCTGCTCGCCATGAACTGGAGGTACTAGACGCCTGTCCGTTCTCAGGAGTTTTTGCAGATTTCAGAAGCCTCGTTTCTGCGGATCCAGTTGCCCCAGGTAACCATTCCATCGGTCGTTGTAATACGTTCGTAGAGCTTCAGTCAGTGCCAGATTCAATGCGTTGGAGCTACGCTTGTCGTCTGGTTGCCTTGTTCTTTGTGCTCGTCTTCTTGCTCTGTTTTTCTCTAGGATTAGTTCCCTGATGTCGTCTGGGAGGTTGGCGTACTTCTTGTTTCTGTGTTTTCGGATGCTACCTCTGTCGTCGCGATACAAAGATGGGCAGAAATTGCAAGCAGCGCTACGCCATCAATCGTAACTATTAATGACGCCTACGCAGAGTAACAAAAGCTATTGTGGGATTCCAAGCTCGGCGCGTAAAGCCACCCAAGAATATTTTGTATCCTTTCTTGGAGAAAACAAAGGTTGCATATTTTTCTGAACCAAACTTTATGGTTACGTTACCGACTAATAAGCACCTTAGAAATTACCCTCCTAATTTTAAAAACATCCCGAACATCTTTCTTGCTACCATTTGTACTTTTTTATTCATACATTGAAACAAATCTGCGTTTGATCTGGTCCGTAATTTCTTGGTTTCTACACGCCGAGCGAATCTACCTGCCAAAACCCTATAAAAATAAATTTACCCTTGCTATCCGCATAAATTACGAACTTTTTGTTCTAGAAATTGGTATTGATAATCAATAGAAATTTGTGTCGGTATCGAGTTAAAATGCATAGAATGTATTCAGTAATAAACGAACATCTGCGATTTCTTTGCATTTCAAGACAGGATTGACGCGCCGAGTTAATCTGATAGAAAGACGGTTATTCGATATTCTCGAAGGTCCAGACCAATGTGTTTTGCATTAGAACAAACTTCGTGTACAATGGCACAGTTGTACACGAGCGATTTAGTCGCATAGATGTTTCAAGAATATGGCCCAGCCGGTCGCCAGTCAACAAGTTGATGAAAATGTGGCCAAAGTGAGGGCGCTCTTAAACGCTGACCGGCGCAAAAACATTCGTCTGATTGTTGATGACTTTTTGATTTTGCACGGTAGCGTTCAACAACTTATTACCTAGGATTTGACTACTATGCGAAAGGTGTGCGTAAAGTGTTGAACGAAAAATGAATCGTGTGCAATTTCCCAGGAAATTATAAACTGTGTCCAAGCAAACCCTAATTCCCTTGACAATGCGATTATCTGTGACGAAACGTGGTCTTTTGAATACAACAGCATACGCGAGAGCGCCCAGTGCCACACCAAGTCCCCGCATCCGAAAAAAATCCAGAATGAGCAAGTACATGCTCATCTGCTTTTTCACCTTCATAGTGTCGTTCAGACGTCGCCGATTCTTGGACGCTTCACCACGATAACGCGCCGTGCCATACCGCGCTGCTCGTGAGAGAGTTTCTGGTCAAGCACAGGGTTGCCATGTTGTTTTACAACCCCTCAATAAACCAGCTCTGGTACCTGCGGAGTTCTTCCTCATTCCTCGGATAAGGCGATACCTCAAGGTAAACCTATACAGTTTCGTCCAAGACGCCTTCTGAGAGCATCTCTGAAGGCGAACCGAAAAGCGAGTGTCGAAGAACAATGCTGCGATTTCGAGGACTAAGGGCTTGTACCGATTAGTTCAACTAAAACCTTTAAATTTATTCAGTTCTTATTTATCTCTTGAAAATATCGAGAATTCATAAATTCAGCACGGGTACCTAGTCAGTTTATAATGAACATCGCGGAAGCCTATATGTTATTTATTGTACTCATTTTACCTAATAAAATCGAATGTAGGATTGCATTAAATCACAAACGATTAATTAATACTTTTATTGAATATATAAAATTGATAGCAACATTTGTCTCAGTTACTTAATATAGTAAAGACAAAAACCAAACCCAAATAACAAAGTGAAGCTATATATATAATATCATTTGAAAAAGTGTCAACTTTCATTTAGCTCTGGATTTGTTGAGGTTGAAGATGAGAATTTACAAAACTAAAAGAAGGCTGATCTAATATAATTTTTCTGCAACAAAAATTAAATTATTTACAAATGATAAAAGTTATTTGTGAACTTTATTCATTAATATGTTCAACTAGAACACCATTTTAATATCAATTGTTAAATATTTCAGAGGAATACAAAAGAAACCCATAAAATTTTGATACACCAATAGCACCAAACATAACACTATGTTATTTGAAAATCACAAATCCAAAGCAGAATAAAATCCATTAATCGAAAAAAGTAACGTTGTCATAAATTTTTATAACAATAAAAACAATTATATAGTAAGTGGTTAATTAAATGAAATTATATTCCCCCAGCCTCCTTTTGTTATTCAAATTGTTTTCTTCATTTCTCAAAATAATTTACAATGAACACGTCCAGCGTTGTGTTCATGATAACTTGTATTAAATTGCAAGAAAGTTCTTTTTATTTCTACAACAGTCTCTAGATCGACACGTGAGCGGTTTATTCGACGAGTTTTAGGACCTTTCCAATGGCAATTGTTCTGTCTGCAAAAGAAATGAAAAACATTACTTAAAAATCCAATTTATGGATCAATAGGTCAAAATGTCAATATAATCAGATGAAATAATCTGCCCGCTAGGAAATTGTAGATTTGGACCTAGTATATGTAATATTTTATTGCATACATTAAAATGTAGGAAAATTATGACAAACCCACCAACTACATCCCCATAATAATTTCCCCCATTGCATTTATTACTGAAATCAATTAAATTACTAGGTTACCATTGTTCCTATTTAAAATAGCAAGTATGATAAAACTATTGAAAATGTACTGGTAATATTTTAAACAATAGAAAATAATTTCTTGCATTGAGAAATAATTGAAAAAAGTTGTGGAACTTTTTATGTATAAATTGGAATATTTTTCTTACGCGAACTTTAAGAACGTCAGAACGCACTATCCAAATCACACCCCCTACCGGAGAACTTAGTTTGTAACCATCCTGTGAAGACATCACTTGGACCACTGCTACACCCTCGCCTTGAAAACGTCTACCGTAGTTGTAGACGAAACGTTAGATAGAAGATATTTTAATAGACTACGGCTCAATAGCCCGAAAACACAGTTTCCCAGTTAGACATACACCGGCTGTGAAAGCCTTTATTCAATTACAGTTTGTATTCATATTTATTGGGTGATACAATTCGTGGTATTTTTAATATTTTCTTGTTATTATTGAATCAAATAAACTCTAATAAAAATGAGACTTGACATTCATAGAAGTATAAAATACATTGTTTGCAATTCCAGTGGACACGCCTTAAGTAAAAATGTCCTTTATTTACATTCGTTTTGTTATTTAAACAAACATTGGTTGTTACACGGTCAGTAGAGGCGTGATGTATTACACATAAAGCAACTTGTTAGTTCTGGTAACTGTCAATGAACACCTAATGATTTGGCGCAATTTTTTCGGTCACATTATGACCACTACCTTGCAGCTATTAAACGTTTTATATGAACTGAAATTGATAACATTAACGAATTTATTCCGGCAAATAATGAAAATAATAAATATAAGTAATTTATAACGACATATAGATAAAAAATATTTATATAGTTGCTCTCGAAACATGCTTAACCACTGCTTTAAGTTTGTGACAATACTTTAAGATAGTATATATGTTGCACAACAAATTGAAACACAAGCGAATTTAAACAAAAGACATTCTCACCATAAGGCATATGCTTCTATAAACGTATATTTTCGTTAAGCACACTTTGTCGGACTTTTTAACCATAGACTATACTATGTGTTTGATATTGGCAGTAAATTTAATATATTAACACATTCAACTATACTGAATTGATTCGGCCGATACTTGGTGGAAATTCATTATAATAATTAACTGATTACAATCGCAATTTCCACAATTTACGTTTTTAAAACTATCCGACGGTTTCGACTAGAAGTTGTATTTATATTCGACGAGTGCTATAATTACCAGGTACTTAATGGTATGGTTCATAGATTTCTTTCCATAAAACAATACCAGATAATTTTCAGAAAGAATTAAATATAATCAAACAGATAGCAACATATAACGGGTTTGAAACTGAATTATTAGAAAATATTCTCATAAATCAAAAACACAAAAGGGCATTAAGAGAAGTTTACCCAGACAGCAACACCAATAATGATCCATATAATAGTATAACCTATTTTGGCAAACCAAGTTTAAAAATAGTGTTACGAAATTTACCCAAAGCCGACCCGATTCTCGAAAAGGCTCAGCAGCGGAAGGAACGATGTTGATTTCTACTGGAGAATTCTACGCTGGTGATATAAAAGAAGAACGCCACGATCGCCAGGCAGTTATACCGCGACGACTAGCTTATATGAAAATGTATTGTGAATCAGCTGTTTTAAATGTAAATAAAGTTCTAGAAAAGTGAAAGTAAATATTAGTTGTTATAATTTTTAAATTGAACCCACGAAGTATACTACATTTGGTGTTAGAAGTGAAGGATTAAGTGCAGTTAACATCCTAAATTGATTTATGGAAACTCGTAGTATGGAAAAGATAGACGAAAAAATTGCACAGATTCTAGAAAAACGTGACAAGAAGGAGAAACAACATCAAGAATCAATTTTACCTCATAAATTTATATCCATTGAAAACGAAATCCGACAGGATTTTGAAACGTTTGGTTTTAAAATATACACAAGTTTGAACTCTGATGTGGTATTATTCCCAAGAAAATCTAAAATAAACATCAAGAAGAAATTCAACAAAGGTTAGTGAAATCTTTTGATGACAAACTTAAAGTTGAGTTAGGAAATCTTGTCACTAATATCGATGAAAAACGTAAAATAGAATTAGAAAATCTTGTTTCTACAATGAAAAGCGAACAACAAAATCTTGTCTCTGCCATGGAAGAAAAACAACAAAATTTAATGGAAGGATTATTCTCGAAATTTGTAGAAAAACAAGATCAGACTGAATTAAAAGGACAAAATGAATTTAAATTATTAGAAGAAAAACGACAAAATGAATTTAAAATAACTGAAGAAAAAAGACAAATGCAATTTGAACAACTAATGCAAATAGTAAGACAAGTTAATGAAACAGTTAATGAAAGAATGCAAATAGTTGAGTCTGATATAAAAGAGATAAATGATGACATTAAGACCATAAAAAATACCGTAGACACTCTTGAAACAAAAGTAGATGACCTCGATTCCATCCAAAGCCAGGTAAAAGTTGAAATCAGTTCAATTCAAACCACAGTTCAAGACCAAATCAGTGCCATCCAAGACAAGGTAGAAACAGAAATTAAAAAAATGCAACAGGACTTACAGCGAGGAAAATACCAGAACACCGTGAGTACCAGAGGTTCCATTAGTAAACCACCCACATTTGATGGCAGTTCATCTTGGCCTATGTATAAACGGCAATTTGAGGCTGTGGCTACAGCTAATGGATGGGATAATCAAGAAAAATCTACTTCTCTGGTAATTTCGTTAAGAGGTCCGGCCCTAGAACTCCTCCAGAGCATTCCAGTCGATGAACAAGGCAATTTCGACAAGATCATCGCTATCCTAGACAAACGTTACGACAATCAATCCTTGAGCCAGGTATACCAAGTCCAACTGAGTGGAAAAACCCAAAAATCCGGTGAAAGCCTCCAAGAATTCGAAGCAGAAATTAGACGGTTAGTTCACTTGTCCTACCCAGACCTGCCAGAGGAAACGAAAGACCAGTTGGCCACACAGAGTTTCATAAACGGCATCAGAGATGTGGAAGTACAAAGAAATTTAAGACTGAGTGGCGTCAAGAAAAGTAGTGAAGCTCTACTTCGGGCTTTGGAAGTAGAGGCCGTCATGAACATGTCCAAGCCGAGGGTCCGAGCAGTTTCCTTCAACCAGGAAGAGTCAGAGTCACAATTTCAAGCGCTGCTGGCTGGTCTGAACAAATTATTAGACCGGTCACAAAGAACTGGCACCAGAGGGGCATGTTACGGCTGCGGACGGACAGGGCACTTCCAACGTAATTGTCGAGTGAGGCCACCTGAACGATCACCGACCAGGGGTAACCAACAGAACAGCCACATGTCCAGGGACCGTCAGTCAGTCAGCATAGGGAGGCGAATGCTGACTGTCCCTCCACCAGCCCCCAAAACGTTATCCATCCGGGGATTTTGCCGAGATAGCGGCAGCCTAGTCATCAGAGGCACCATCAACGGGCGAGCAGTTACCATCAGCATCGACACCGGCGCCGCTGTGTCCATTGCCAAGTCCAGGGTTTTGAGAGCATCAGAAATTCGGCCAGTTACCAATAACATCCAGCTCAGAACAGTCACCGGCGAGTCCATGTCAATACAGGGTGAGGCAGATGTCGTGCTACAGATAGGGGACAACATGATCCGGCATAGGGTCCTGGTAGCGAATATTGAGGACGATTTTATACTGGGAATGGACCTAATTAGCCAGCATGGATTTATGTTCGACCCGAGATATGATGTTCTTCGGTTCCTAAATGAGGAATTTGTATTGACACGGCCCGACAACACGTCAGTCACCCCCATAAAAATTGTGGCAAAGTCTTCAGCTAGAATTCCCGGTCGAACAGAACAGATTATTCATGGGCAGCTAGACAGCAATCCTGGGAGCTGCGTTGGAATGGTGGAGCCCGTACACTCAGCTCATGACTACTTGGTTGGTCGGGCTATAGTTAAAACCGGACGAGATATACCAATCAGAGTCCTGAATTTGTCCAACAACGACATCAGAATTACCAATGGTCAAGAGATAGCTTGTTTCGAGCCAGTAGAGACCATCATCAATTGCGAAGAAGAGTACCAGACGTCGGTGAAGGAGACAGGGCCCGATAGAGAGTTCCTACAACAGTTTGCTGACCACTTAACACCAGAGAACCAGAAAAAAGCCAAGCAATTTATCACAAAACACTGGCAAATTTTTAACAGTAAAAATGGAATCACCGGTCGCACCAACATCATCCAGCATCGAATAGATACCGGAAAGGCTCAGCCCATCAGAATACCACCTAGACGACTACCATTGGGGCAACAACAGGCAGTCGAGGAAAACATCGAGTCCATGTTACAAAATGGAGTTATTGAGCCATCCATCAGTCCATGGTCTGCTCCCGTCGTGCTAGTTAAAAAGAAGGATGGAACCACCCGATTTTGCGTGGATTACAGAAAGCTCAATGACGTCACGAAGAAAGACAGCTATCCACTACCCCGAATCGATGACACTTTGACCACACTAGCAGGCTCCCGTTGGTTCTCCACACTAGACCTAAAAAGTGGATATTGGCAGGTTGGTCTGCACGCAAACGACAGAGAGAAGACAGCGTTCTCCACCAGTAAAGGGCTGTTTCAGTTCACGGTCATGCCCTTTGGGTTATGTAATGCACCCGCCAGTTCCAAGAGACAAACATGAACTCCGAAGCTTCTTGGGCCTATGTTCATACTACCGGCGTTTTGTTAAGGGATTTGCCACCATCGCCGCCCCTCTACATCGGCAGACCACTGATAAAGAGACCTTCCATTGGAATCAGGATTGCGAAACATCATTCAGGCGACTGAAGGCAGCACTATGTTCCAGCCCAATCCTAGCCTTTCCTACACAGTCCGGCAAGTTCATCTTAGACACCGACGCCAGCAACACAGGTTTGGGGGCCGTCCTATCCCAGGTGCAAGATGGTGAAGAGAGGGTGATCGAGTACTACAGCCGTGGATTCTCGAAGCCAGAAAGAAATTATTGCGTCACCAGAAAAGAACTTCTTGCAATAATAAGGGCTGTGGACCATTTCCATAAATACCTGTATGGTCGCCATTTCTTAATCCGAACAGATCATGCCGCACTCAAATGGCTGCTGGACATGAAGACACCGGAAGGACAACTGGCCAGATGGATGGAGAAATTACAGCAATACGACTTCAAGGTGGAACACCGTGCCGGCCGGTTGCACAATAATGCCGATGCCCTATCCAGAAGACCCTGTAGAGCGGAATGCAAGCATTGTCTGAAGACGGAACAGCGAGAGGGTATCTCCATCAGGCAGATTCGAGTGCAGGCCAATGAAGACTGGACAACGGAACAGTGCATTCAGGACCAAATGGCTGATCCAGACATCGAACCAATCTTGTCACTCAAAATGAGAGGGGCACCCAGGCCACGATGGGACGAGGTAGCTAGATACTCCGGCGTGCTGAAATCGTTATGGGCTCAGTGGGACTCTCTACGAGTAGACAATGGAATGCTCAAGTGAGTTTGGGAAAGCGCTGATGGACGAGAAACCAAGTCCCAACTGGTAGTTCCGAAGAAAAAGGTACCAGCCATCCTGACCGAAGTACATGATGGAATTACCGGAGGCCACCTGGGCATGAATAAAACCCTAGACAAAGTTCGCCAGCGGTACTACTGGGTGAATTACTTCGAAGACGTCAGAGCTTGGTGCCGCAAATGTGCCACCTGTGCCGCCAGTAAGGGCCCGAAGACCCGGACCAAGGGCAGAATGCAGCAGTACAATGTGGGCGTCCCATTTGAGAGAATCGCCATCGATGTCGCCGGTCCGTTTCCCGAGTCTGAGAGGGGGAACAAATACATTCTGGTCGCAATGGATTACTTCAGCAAATGGCCTGAGGCATATGCGATACCCAACCAAGAGGCAACCACGGTAGCGACGGTGCTAGTAGAACAACTATTCAGCCGGTTTGGCGTCCCGATGGAATTACATTCAGACCAGGGGCGTAACTTCGAATCGAATGTATTCCAGAAGGTCTGCACGATGTTGGGGATCAGGAAAACGAGAACAAAATGGTGTTGTTCTCACACCCACAGTCAGACGGAATGGTGGAAAGATTCAACCGGACCTTGGAACAACACCTATCCAAGGTCGTCAGCAATAACCAGCGTGATTGGGATGAGCATATTCCCCTATTCCTGTTGTCATATCGCTCTGCTGTACATAATAGTACAGGCCTGACCCCAGCCAGGGTCTTATTCGGAAAGGAGCTGCGATTACCATGCGACTTGGCATTTGGCTCCCCCGAAGAACCTCCCCAAGACATCGACGATTATGCCGACCAGCTCCGACATAACATGCTGGCAATACACGACTTAGCCCGAACGCAGATGTTGGCCACCAGTGACCGGATGAAGACGCGATACGACCTCAAGGCCAATTCAGCCGGGTTCCAGGAGAGGGACAAAGTCTGGCTGTACAACCCCCAACGGAGCAAGGGTAAATCCCCAAAGCTTACACCCGCCTGGGATGGTCTATACGAAGTGGTCAAGAGGCTGAATGATGTCGTCTACCGGATCCGTCGAAACCCCAAGGCTAAATTGAAGGTGGTTCACTTAGATCGACTCGCTCCCTACCATGGAGGGGATGTTTCTGATCGGGACGATCAGAATTAAAGGGGGGGCAGTGTTACGAAATTTACCCAAAGCCGACCCTGTGTCATTTCAGCACGACAACAAACGCTTCAAGATAAAAAATACGATTCTCGAAAAGGCTCGGCAGCGGAAGGAACGATGTTGATTTCTACTGGAGAATTCTACGCTGGTGATATAAAAGAAGAACGCCACGATCGCCAGGCAGTTATACCGCGACGACTAGCTTATATGAAAATGTATTGTGAATCAGCTGTTTTAAATGTAAATAAAGTTCTAGAAAAGTGAAAGTAAATATTAGTTGTTATAATTTTTAAATTGAACCCACGAAGTATACTACAATAGCATTCTTTTTAAGAAAACAGAATATTAACATTACATTCAAAACAAACAATAAATAGTCTTGGAAAATTAATCAAAAATAAAAAATCAAAAATCACTAAAGCCTATATAGGTCAAAGAGACAGAGCATGTAAAAAACGTATCTATAAGCACCATAATTCATTCATTAATCAAAAAACAGATTCCAATTATGCCGAACATTTCGTAACAGGAAATCATCTTTTCAACGAAAATTTTAAATTATTATATTCAAAAAATAAAAGCAACAAATTAAACCTTTTAGAATTACTAGAGATTAATGAACTTAAAAATGTCGGTATTTTGTTAAATGACCAGACAAAAGTAAATAATTCGCCTTGAATAAACCTATTTAGTTAATCTAATGAGGTATCCTTTCACCTATAATAAACCTTCATTTACATAGACCTTTTCCAAATTAAATTTAAATATTCCTTTTTAGAAATTAAGTATCTGGTATATACCACTCGTCGATTATAAATCCAACTTCTTCAAGAAATACCCAGTTAATCTAGTTCCTTGACAAAGACATTAGTCGAAACGCGTCGGATAGTTTCAAAAACGTGGAAATTGCGATTGTAGTGTTATCAGTTAATTATTACATTAAACTATGGCAAATCTAACACTCCTTGGGCGCAATATGCTTTATATGTGTATGTTTTCTTTTCACATATTAATAAATAGATTAACCACTTACTTTCATCTCTGAGTGTGAATCTTCCCATTTGTGGCATTTCTTTGAACGGTTCTAAGCAAATAACACCGGCACATTCTATTCTCATAATAGCTACTTGATCTTGTTTAACGAACCTCGGTCTCGTTTTGCTTTTTTCTCCTGTCTTTTTATCTACTAAACATATTAAGGCCTAAAACAATAAAGCAAAGTTTAATTAAGAACTCAAAATTCTCATGAACTTTTAACAAACTCACTTTAACGGTGACTTCTTCGGCAGCACAATGAATATGCATAACAGCACTGTATCCAGCGCAAATGATTGATTTGTGTTCTAGAATAACCAATTGTGCATCGAAAATTCGGCCAGTGTGTATGGGATTCATTGAATCGCACAAAACAAATCCAGGGCTCACATCTTCCTCTTCGATACCTTTTACTTTAACTTTTACATTTTCCCCAGGTATGACCCGATTAACTTCGTCATCATCCGATAAGAGCATATCAACAGTAACTGGGGTCTGAAAAAGCAAACATTAATTTAATTTATTTGCTACAGCAGTTATAGCGTTTTTGAAACAAATACATTTTACCTAATGACTACTAATATAAATGGACCTGTCTGTTTACATTAAAAATGACTTGAAAGATCTTTGACGGAAAATAAAAACAAATTCTTTACCGATGCCAACTTCTTTCTATTGTAACCAATAAGATGTAAATCTGGACACTGTAGGCAACGACTAAATGGCGATGTTTTACAGCTTTACGGGATTTTGTGATCAGCAGGCAACAATGCGATACGAAACTTTTGTTTGTTTAGATTGTGATTTTGAGGTTAATGTCGAGATTTATAATTTATATTATTTGAAGTGTTTTTGGTGTTGAAACTTGTTTGAGATCAATAATTGTGTTCTTGGAGTGTAAAAAATTAATACTAAAATGGTGTTTTAATGTTTTATATGCAGGAAAACGGCATATTCGTTTACCGTATTATCTTTCCAGCGTTAAGTGTCAAATCATAAACGTACAATTGAGTTTTATAAAAGGTGATTTAAGCTGTAACTAAAACTATATTTTTCGTGCAAAAATGAATGTATTTGATAATGAATATACATGTTGGTAAATTAAACCATAAAATAGTCTTTGTAATTGTGTACATATTTTAAAGATTTTAAACATATTTGTAATTTTTGGATTATATAGTTGTACTATTTTGATACTCAACAACATGAACATTTAATGTAATGCTGACGGGACGCCACTGTTGGAGCCGGAATATTTGTAAACATATATATCGGTGTCTCTTTCTATTTTTGTCACAACATATATATCGGTGTCTCTTTCTATTTTTGTCACATGTTTCAACCCATTTTTCTTTCGAAATGCAAGGTCCATTTATATTAGTAGTCATTGATTTTACCAATAATAATACCGAAAATTATAACACATTTAAAAACTGTTTCAATTAATACTGGAAAAATTCATTTTAACCAAAAAAAACTGCAGAGTGAAATGTCAGTTTATTGTGTGGAATCTTTGGTGTATCACAAATGTATAAAAACAGTTTTGCACCCTAACAACAAAGCTTTATTTAAAACATTAACTGCTATTTCAACAACTCTAAGTTGTGATCTTCATGGAGTAAACCAAACTGTTAAAAATTTGAATTTTGATTGAACATATTTTATTTTATCCCAATATATAGCAAACAGAAGTTGTTAATTTATTTTAAAAACACAATGAGAATTTCACAATGTTTTTCTATTATAGGAGCTGCATAATATTAAAATGCTTTTCTACATAATTCACCACATAGAATAAAATTGTAGCTTAGGTTACATTACAAGAAATCAGAACTCTGAGGTCAAGCATATTCTAGTAATATGTGTGTAAGACGTGTTAAATGTCTCTACTAATTGTAAATTTTAAGGACTGCATTGTTAATTTTGTCAGCTATAATTAGCAATACTCAAAAGTTGATACATCTGCAGACTTCCTTTCCAAAACTGCTTCTAAATATGATTTAACTTTTCACCTACATCTATAGAACTATTTTGGGTATACCTATTTTGAAATTATTTAAATGAATTATAGAGAAACTGTAATACTAATTTAAAAGAAACATGGGTCTTTAATGTATAAGAAAAAAGGTAAAAGTAATAAAAATTAGAAAATTAGTGTACTGGACAAATCTAACACAGTTTACAACAAAGTCTAATAAACTAGTAAAACAAATTTGTTGAATAGTCAAATGATTGATTTTTTGGAAAACAATTGCAGCTGTTGAAAAAATAAATGAGAGGTAATGTATGTGACAATATTTTCATGTAAAGGTTGCTCCAGAAGATGTGTGTGTATATAACATAAGAAATTTTGTGAAACCAATTGTATACTCTCTAAACAAAATCAATAATTATGAGATTCTACACAATAAACAATTTAAGCTGATAATTTAAAATACTGAGCACATTTCTTCAATAAAACTTAGTTTTACTAATGATCACGATTAAATAAACATCGCACATCTACTTCATAATCATAAATAGTACAAGACGCACTTACCCTATTAGGCATGATCAACATGGTCTGACCCTTTTTACATTCACCTGATTCGACCTTACCCATTAATACTGTGCCCATATCTTTGTATTTGTCAACTATGGGCATGATGAATGGACCGTCGGCCTTTCTATTGATAGATGGTAATTTATCGATAAAAGGTATGAAAGCCTCCTCTCTATACCAAGGGCAAATGCTTTCGTCTACTTTATCTTTTAAGCCTTGTCCCGTTTGACCTGAACACGGAAGGAAAAAGAGGTCTTTATTTACTGTGAAACCTATTTTCTTAAGGTAGGGCAGGATTTTAGTTTTACACTCGTTGTATCTGAAAAAAATATTTATTTAAAATTAAAAATTACTTATGGAGAAAAGTCAGCAATATAGTTTCTTAAATAATAGATATTTGATTTCAATGATTTACCTTTTCTCGTCCCAATTAACAGTAGGATCGTCCATCTTATTTACTAACACAACCAAATATTTAACTCCCGCCGTTTTCGCCAACATGGCATGCTCTCTTGTTTGCCCACCCCTATCAAAACCTGTTTCAAATTCTCCTTTTCTCGCAGAAATTACTAGAACAGCAAGATCCGCTTGGGCAGCACCACCAATCATGTTAGGAACAAAAGATTTGTGGCCAGGAGCGTCGAGAATTGTAAAATGTTTTTTATCGGTTTCGAAAAAGGCACGACCAACTTCTACTGTTTTCCCTTTATCTCTTTCTGAAATGCAAACATAATAATGGTAAATTTAGTCACAATACAAGAAATGAGAAATGTATAAACATGTGTTACCTTCTGGATTTGTATCAAGTGCCCAACTAAGATACCAGCTTTCCCTACTTTTTTCTCTAGCTTCCCGTTCATATTTTTCTAACGTTCTTTTGTCTACCATACCAGTAAGTGCCATGATTTGTCCACCAATTGTACTTTTGCCAGCATCAACATGTCCAATAAAAACTACATTAACATGTTCCTTTTTGTCTTCCACAACTTTTTCCTAAATAATTAAGAATTATGTTAAGCATTTTGCTAATAAGTAAAAAGACCTTTTTTATTGAAAAAAATACTTATGACTAATTTCTTTAATATAATTGAGAATCCCAATTTGTTGAATATTGCTGCTGTTTAGGCATTTCATAAACATTGAGTTTTCAGTTCCCATGTATGAAGAGATTAAACTTTGTGACTGCAAAAGTCATTTTTCTGAACGCCTTCAACACAATAGATGAAATAAATGGTACTGTTTTGAGATCTGTAATGGAAGAAATTTGTGTTCCACTTTCTAATCTAATTAATGAGTCTTTTAAAACTGGAAAATATCCCAAACACTTTAAAAAATCTAAATCTATACCTGTCTACAAAAATAGAAGTTCAGTAGACAATATTGCAAATTATCGAAACACATGTGTTCAAAGTCAGCTAGCTAAAGTTTTTGAAGTGGTTTACAACATTAGACTGAACACATTTCTCGAAAATTATAATTTACTAATCCCCTGCCAACACATCTTTCATGCAAATAAATCACAAGTTTTGGTATATTTGGAAAAAGTGATTTTGAACTTATCAGAAATGCTAATGTAGCCACTCGGGAATTTTATGACTATTGTAATTCACATGGGGTAACGGTAATTACTAAAAAATCACAAATAATCTCATTCCTACTTAAAAACAACACAAATAATTTAAGTTATCTTGTCAGGTTAAATAATGAATCTATTGAGCAGACAAATTTATGGAAATTCTTAGGAATAATTGTTGATAATAAACTTACTTGGGAAAAAACATTGATTATGTAACTTATAAATTACGTAGGACCTCGTTCCTAATGCGCCAATTAAAATTTACTGTAACTTTCAATGTTCTTAAATTAGTATATTTCAGCCTAGAGGAGTCGATTTTGTCATATGGACTTATATTTTGGGGCTGTTCAGCTCATATTGACAGTCTTCTTTACACAAAAAAACATCTTACGATGTATAGCTGGCGTTCCCCCATTAACTAGTTGCAAGGAATTTTTCATTGAGTTTAATATTCTGACTGTCCATTCATTATATATTTACCTATTAATAATGAATATTAAAATGAAAGTATCACTTATTAGAAATGATCAAATACACAATTATTCAACTCACAGCAGCAATGAACTACATCAGCCATTCTCCAGACTATCAGTTGGCCAAAATTCCCATATCTATAGGGGGACTATAAGTTTTAATAAATATATGTAAACTAGAGGGAATGAGATAAGTATAGTGAAGTTTGGAAAGGAACTCTATACATACCTACATACCTATCCAGAAAAGCATACTACTCATATGAGAGATTTTTTAAAGATGCTGTGATGATTGTTTTGACAAGGCAAATAAATCATTTGTATTTGTAAGATTATTTGTATTTTTTTTTGTAAATGTGTGATTTTAAATGTTGAATAAAGGAATATTTGATTTGTATTGATCTAATAGAAAGACTATGTGGAGAAAAAACATTTTTCCCCAAAGTTTTTATGCAATTTTTGTTCAAGTGGGCACTTCTGGGATCACCAACGATTATTAAAGCTCAAGGATATATTTCAATAACTGTGCAAAATGTTATGCATTCTTCTTAAACTGCTCCAATTACAAAATTGAGCTGCTGGAAAAAAAACGGCATATTAACAAAAGTTGTACTTGATTGTAGTCACTTAGAATGTGCTAGTGAGTAACTGTTGAAGTATTTTTCGAATTTTCACGAAACATAGTAATAAAAGTGGAGCCTAAATAGTTTTTTGAACCCAAATATTGTGGAATGTTATGAACGAGACATACATGCCATATTCTGATAGGCAACTTGGCTGAAATATATTGCTCTATTAATGATAATAATATATCGGCAGAACAATTGGGGTCGCAATAAGACCAATGCAAGACCCTCCCCAATTTAGACAAACACCTTGAATACCACCTTGGCAAAGAAAGGTCGAAGGGAAAAACAATTCTCTTCGAAAAGACGTTGGAAGACTGACCGAGTATCAACGAGGGGTCAGGAACAACAGAATAGAAAGACTTGTCAAGACTATCATGGACAATAACTGAATACACTCCCAGTGGGATGGAGAAAACATCATATTTTAGCAGTGTCTGGACAGTCTACGACAAAAGTTCTCCGTCTACACAAGTCGATTGAGAAGGTACAAAACCAGAAAACAACGGAAACTAGACAACACACTTTTCCGACAATCAGAAAAAGGGTTTTATAGAAAACTTAACAACATCAATAATAATGAAACCCCTAGTTACCGCAGTAAAACAGACATCAAGGAATTCTGGAAAACACAGCTTTCCACAACAATCTCCTATAACTCCAGAGCCAGCTGGATTAATGAGGAGGAGGCTGCATTTCAGAACTGTGATGGCATGCAACACCTACCATTTACAACGGAAGACACATCCAACATAATGAAGCACCTCCATAACTGGAAAGCACCAGGACCACATGGTGTACAAAATTACTGGATAAAGAAACTGTACGCAACCCACGAAACACTAACAGCCCTTACAAATGACCAATCACTTGCACTTGCCTTCCAACCTTATACAAACTCATAACATCGTGCATTAATCATCGCATTTACAAACATTGTGAGCTGAACAACATAATTACTCAACAACAAAAGGGATGCGCGAAAAATTCGATGGGGTGCAAAGAGCAACTGATAATTGATTCCGTTGCCTGCAATCAAGCTTACGCCAAACGACGAAATCTCTACATGGCATATGTGGACTTTGATTCAGTTCCACATGATTGGCTCATTAAAGCACTGCAACTCTATAAAGTGAATAATTGTATTAGAATATGCCATGTCCACCTGGCAAACCAAAATCTCACTAAATGAAGCCAACTGTTCGATACAAACTGACCCCATTCCAACCAGAAGGGTTATATTCCAGGGAGACTCTCTTAGCCCGCTGTGGTTCTGCCTTGCCATTAACCCTCTCTCAAACAAACTGAACTCGACTAATTTTGGGTTCAGTCTCAAACACAACAACGTACAAGCATTAAAGATAAACCATTTGTTATACATGGACGACTTAAGTTGATGGCAACTATGAAACAGCAGCTGAATGATATGCTTAAACTAGTAGAAGGGTTCTCTAGTGACATCCATATGAAATTTGGCCTAGACAAATGCTGAATTATTAATATAGTTAAAGGCAAAAAACAGCAAGGGCACTTCGAAATGGGAGATGTCACCTCAATTGAATCTATGGGTGAAGTTCATACATATGAATATCTTGGAATAAAGCAGGCTCGACGTATTGATCACTTGACCATGAAAAAGGACCTAACAGCAGAGTTTTATAGAAGAATAAGACGACTGTTGAAAACCAAACTAAACAGTAAAAATCTGTTTCAGGCTATTAACACCTATGCATGTTCAGTGTTGAGTTACTCATTTGGTGTAGTTAATTGGTGCAAGACTGACATTTACAATTACAATGCAAAGTTAGAATTTTACTAACAAAAGCTCAAAATCACCATCCAAAGAGCTCTGTCGAATGTACAACTTTGCCATGGTATGAAGGAGGAAGAGGATTGGCAGATCTAGGCGAACTATTAGATCAACAAGTTTCTATTTTGCACAGTCATTTCCAGAAACTCACAGAATTTTCTGATCTACACAGAGTCATGTGCCAGGTTGATGACTCAACACTACTGCGACTGACACAACAACATGTCCAATTACACCACCAGACCACTGATCAGAAACTGCTAAAATGGAAAGAGAAGCCCCTTCATGGAAGACATATAAATGGCGTCAACCAAGATTATGTCAACAGTGCAGTGTCGAACTACTGGTTGATGTCTGGTCATATGTTTCCTGAAACAGAAGGCTTTATATTGGCAATCCAAGATCAAGTAATTCCAACTAAGAACTATCTAAAGTACATCGTTAAAGACCCTTCTATTAACAACGACAGATGCAGATACAGTTGCCAAACATCTGAATCTATCCAGCATATCACAGGAGGTTGTCAAGCGTTCGCTGCAACTGAATACAAAGAACGACACGATGCTGTAGCAAAAATACGGGACCAGGAACTAGCACTGAAACTTGGAACTATCACAGTCAGTGAAATTACCATACTATAAATACAATCCAGAATCTGTTTTAGAAAATAACAACTACAAGCTGTACTGGGACCGCACAATACTGACTGATCAGACTGTTGCTCACAATAGACCAGATATAGTTTTGGTAGATAAAGTCGCTAGGAAAACAACTTTAATTGACATAGCAATTCCTAACAACAATAATATAAATATCAAGCACGACATGCGTGCCTTAGAGGAAGTGTGCTGCTATACATTGTATGGTCAAGTCAGGGGTATTAAATAATATTTTACTGTAAAAATAGATAGTAATCACGCGGTGTGATTCTAGAATGAATTTTGTTTCTAAAGATTTAATATATCCTGCCGAAAAAGTAAAACCACATAATTAAAAATTTACCTTAGTAGCAACCTTCTTCTTTACTTTGATGGGGGCCTCCTCTGATGAAGGTTCCTCATCGTCTTCCCCTTCGGGTGTGGTAGTCGGGGGAGCAGATGCGCCGCTATCTTCGTCTGCTGCATCTTCCCAGGTGCCACCTTCGCCGGTGGGTGATGATTCATCGTCTTTAGGGAGCTCACCTCCGTTGGGAGGTGGAATAGGCGGCGGAGGTTCCTTTACGCCTTCCACCTGCTCGTCGGCCGATGGTTCGATATTGGTACCTAGAAAGAGCATCATCAAACTATTAAAATGCTGTGAAAATTCTTAACAATTATCTTCAAAATTAAAACAGCAAAAGTAAATTGAAATACTGCAGAGAGCATTGTTCAGAAGAACACAAAATTCAACAAGATAAAAGCAAAATTTTAATTGAGGTCAACCGTAGACATTTATTTGATAAACTAAACTCTACCATTGACTATGTGACCGCCAATACATAACCTAAGCTGGTGGGTCTAGCCGCACTAGAGTATTTTATACCATGCAGGTGAGCTTTAAAACAGGATGTTTGAAAATTCATATTACTGGGGTTAAATATGGCATTAAAGTTTGTGTGGCAGTTCATCATTTTTTAAGTTAGAAATAGGGAAATTGGTATTCTGTTTCAGGAGTTTCGGAAATTCATGACCAAAGGTGGTAAAATAAGGGAAGAAAGTTTGTATGGAAAGTTCGTCATTTTTTAAGTTAATAACACTGAAGTTAATATTAAAGCATTTAGGTTTCTGAAGAAAGTCAAAAGTAGGTGTACCTAACAAAACATGTTTTGATTGATTTAAGAGTTGATTTATCAACAAGTAAATATCAGCGATTGACTTGAAAATCAAATTATCAGGCCTAGAAACTAATGAGAAAAGAGATTTAAAAATATGTATCGCATTGGGTACAGTCAATGTTTCAATAAAGAATTCAAAGTAAATAGTTGATGTCTATACACAGTTTACTATAAAAGTCCAATAATACTTTTAATTTCATGGAAATTGTATTCTTTCTTCTCATCCTCTACATATAGATGGGAAATATTGGTAAAAAATAAAGGAACAAATTTTAAACATTAGTCTTATACTGACTGGAGTGCTCATTTTGATTCAATTAAAGTCGTAAAAAAATGGTGTAACAATTGTGAGCACTATAGAAGATATGCATGTTTTTATACTAAGCAAACCTTGAAACTGATCAACAACTGGCTTGTTCATTCCAGCTATATGTTACTTTGCCTTTTGGAACTATATTAATTTTTGCCACACACTACCAGAGGAAGTAAATTCAATTCAACATTATCTACAGACTCCAAAATGAGTTTGGATAAAGCCTCACCAAACTAAAAACATTGAATGAGTATTTAGTGATGGAACAAATGCCATTATGGACAATGCTGTTGCTTTTGGTACTAAAATAAAATTATTGATGGACACTAACATTGACTCAATAGGAAACATGACAATGAAAATTATTTTTTCATTGTCATTGTGACACTGAAAAAAGAATGGTAGTTGACTTAGTTCGCTGGATTATCAATTCAAGAAGTATGTCGGTCAGTGTTGAATGTAGACATATTTATACAAGTACTGGCACAACGATACACAACCTTGAAAAAAATTTTAAAAAATTCAAATTGTTGAAACAACTTTTATACTGAAGCTTTCGATGACAGTCTGGTTATAGCGCCTGGTATATAACTTACAATGCAATACTTTTAGTGCATTTTCTAAACTGAAACTAATAAACAATTGTGTGTGATCTACAATGAAAAGAGTGGCTACCCAATTTAAAATACAGTAAGATGAAGGCATAAAGTCATGTAGTTAAACAAATTAATAAAGGCAAAGTATATCTACTATAAGTAATATCAAAATTAACTACTGCCTCATACCTAATTCTATAGGTAAAAACTTTGGTTTTAGACATAAAAAATATTTTATTATATCCTTACTAATTTATTAACACTCCTATCTATGGGTTGCTGTGCTAAATGCTGAATCAGACTTTCTCATCATCTATATATGAATGCATGTATATTACAATTACTAGAGCATAAACACATTATATAATGTGTACTTGCTTTTATTTGTCAGTCATTACATATATATATATATATATATATATATATATATATATATATATATATATATTAATTTTTAAATGTGTGCAATACAGAAAATAAAATTATTCAAGTACCAAAAGTGAAAAAAGATGTATTTGATTCCATTTTTATATCTACAACATATGGAATGTAGCTGTTTAGAGTAAAGTAATATATAACTACACAACAAAGGAGTATAATTAAATATTTTCTATTCTGGAATGAGCAATGAGATTACCAACATGATTAAAATAAAATGTCCTCATTAAAATGGACAAGTTTACTTCCATGTAATTATGTTTTATACATTATTCCTACTATATTTTATATATCACTGGCAACAGAATTTTGGGACATGAATATGTTGAACTGAGGTTCAGACATTGATCAACTTGTGATGATTGTAACAAACAATGATGAAGTCAAAACGCATGTGAAGTAGAGGCAAATCTTGAAATTACTGACAAACTACTTTAATCTATTTCAAGTTTTCAACCCATTATAACTTCTACTAAATGGTTTGAACCAAACATATTCAAGTGGTCTTGGTTAAAACAAATAAATAATATCAGTAAAACTCTTTAAAGAGCCTTTGTTAAATCTTTACTTAAAATGTATGGAACAGGAAGCAGTGGTAGTTTCTGAATGGAAAACTGTGGACCATTTGGTCTATATAAACACACGGTTATACTTACAGCAAACTTTTATTGTAGCTGAGTGCAAAAAGGTTTGTTGTTAGGGTACAAAACTATCTTTATACTTCTCTCTTTTTAGATGACCTTTTTAGATTAGGCATTTGCCATTATTATTTTATATGTCTACCCAAAATTTTAATATATTTTGTAGCAATAACTTAATAACCACCAAATGAACCACAGGAGCAAAACATTTAGTCACATTTATTATTTACACAAGGGTTACCCTATGTGTGCACTGACATCATTGGTAATACCTCACTGCCAACGTTGGTTACCAGTTTTTATGTTTATTCATCAGGTTGGAACAGACCTTCTAAAAGTAATAACAGTCAATGAGGGCATAACCAACATTATAAACAGTTCATCACTTGAAGTTGATTTTGGTAAGTGTCATTATAAAATTGTAGTCACAAATATAAAATCACCTAAATGAAATGAAGATATACAAATGTCAGGAGAATGCAGGTATTTTCTCCATATTGTTCACTGCTGGGATTATTTTGCTAATTAAGTTTGTTACTATTTACAAAAAAATCATTCTCAGTTTTCAAGTTTATTTCTTCTTCTGCTAAAATTATTGTTTGATAACTGTAAAAATAGCAGTACAAAATTAGGTCATTACACAACAATTCTGTTATAAAACACATGGCAGTGCTAACATAACTCATTTAGGTTTATGTGTGTATTTTCAGAAAAAAATAAGGTGGATGAATTGACAATAATAACTCAAAATAAAAGTTTTGTTATAACTAGATTTAATATATAAAAGCAGATTAGTGTAACATATTGAAGCATATTTTTTGAAGAAAGCAACTCAAAAACCCACCCAAATAACTTTCAATTAGATTACCTGAATACATTGTTTGCATAATCTACATGTGAGCAACTGTTGAATGCAAAGATTCAATGCCCCTTCAGGTAGAGGTTTTCACATCAACCAACCAAATTACACTGCCAGGTACAAACCAGAATGAACCAGTTTATTGGTAACTGTCGGCCTTTTTAACTTCCAGCATATACTACATTCTTATCAATAAATAATAAAAGTTTATATTGTAATCTAGTAAAAACTGGTTGTTGACTAAAAAATAAGTCATTTTCAGACAGATATGTATCTAAATAGAAAAGTAACATCTATTTTTTGTTTACACAAATTGTGTAAACATACGTTGTGTTACAATAAATCATTAAGAAGCTTTCAACATGTGAACGGTAAATTCCAGAAATGTTTATGTGACCTTTTTCGTTAAAATTGTGTTAAAAAATGGGGTGTATAACCTAAATTTCTTTACATAGATATTAAACATTACAACGTGTTACATACCATTAAGGACTGGATTGTGTTGTGGAGAGGTATTAGAGGAAGGCGTTTGACTCGGGGATGATGTTTCTGCTATTTTTCCAAATGAAAATGAAGGCACAAACTCGACAGCATTCACATTCAACGTGGAGAACTGAGCTGTCATTTCTGCAGGATGTTGTGGAGAATTATTTGCCGACGTACTATCAGCTTGAGACTCCCAACTATCGGGTGCTGTATTATTTGACATCTTGTGCACTATTTAAAAGTTTAATTACTAACACTAAAAGTATTTCTGGATTAGTCACTTTATCCGCGTGCGTTCAACAAACTGCCACCGGAACACAATGGCTGAATGTCATATGTCAAATGTCTATTAACTAGTGTTCATTTGTTTTGTTCCGAGAGTCTGTTAAAAAATAATAAATAGACGAAAATTATTTTTCTAAAAATTGCTGAAATTTATTTGCAAGACATAATTAAATTAAACTTTATTAAAATTGAAAGTGAACACATTTACAGATAAAATATTGTTTATTTAAGATTAGAAAAGGTGATTCATAAATAACTAGTAGCTCTTATCTATGAATCACGTTTTCGAATCTTATGTAAACAGTTCATTAAAAGAATGAGAATTAGTTGAGATAGTTCTATAAGAATGCAATTTTACACTACAACTATAAAGAAACATTGTATTGCTGTTATATTATACAGATAAATAATTCTTAATTTAATTATCAATATAAATATCAATAAACTTTCTGTTTCAAACCAACCGTAGCGTGACACTACCCATCGCATAGACAACAGGTCGCGTACGCGTTAGCCATTTTGCGTCCTGCAGTCATTTTCAGTTTCAAATAAAAACAAACGTGAGAAATTGTAAAACAAATTTCTCTGTGTGCTTCAACAAAACGATAATTAAGAAAAAGATTAAGCCAATTTTACCCTACAAAACTAGGGATATGTTTAGCAAGTATATCCGAAAGTTGCCTAGTTGTCGAGCAAATAATTGTTTCAACACAGAAAATAAATTAGGTCTAATTTCTACCGATAATAGACGTGCGCTCAAAATATGAGATTGGGCTGACAGCCAAGTGTTTATATAAGGTGTGTTCCAATCCGACGTAAAACCGATAAGCAACCGGTATTGCGCGTAACATCATTAGGTTCGTTCCTTCAGCCTAGATAACCGATACACAACGGTCGCGTACCTGCGCACAAGAAAAATAGCGTTCCTTCAAAACAATAACCGTTTAGTGAACGGTTCAGTTTCGTGTTCCAAGTGACACGGTGATTGATTCGCAACCCGTGAGTAAACATTACTCACTGTTCGCAACCAGTTAATGTGCGGTAATTTCGATCACCGGCTTCAGGATAGAACCGGTGGTGCAGCCACCAGTGAGTAAATACATCCTCATTGGCAGCCACCGACTGGTATATGCATCGAGTTGCGCACTAAACGGTTCATGTACCGATGCATTAACCCATTACCGATCGGTCGACAATCGGTTGAAGGAACGAACCTATTGTAAACGGAATTTGTCACCGCGCACGACGATTATCATTTGCGTATCGGTAATTCGTTCTGTTGGAACGAACCTATAATCTGACCAGTCAGTGGTCCTTCACATGTTTTCATGTCCAACAGGCTACTTGGGAGCGGAAAAATCGGTTCAAATATTGAGAAGTGGCGAAGCAAGGGCGTCGCCATAAATGGTACATTTTGCTTTTAGGAGGGCGGAACGACAGAATTCAGGCATGACGCTACCCTTCTTCATACCTTCTTGATATTGGAATAGGACGCCCAAACCGGTTTTGCTGGCGTCGGTATCTAGGAAGGACTTGCCATACTGTGTAGGAAACGCAGGATTGGACCGGAGCATAAGGCGCTTTTAGTCGTCAAAATACCGTCTCTCATTCTTAATTTCAGTGCAAACTGGCAAATCCCTCAAGGAGCCGCCTGTAGTATAAATAGAGATCCAAAAAGCTTTCTAGTTCATGTTTGTCTCTAGGGATCCAATTCCGGATGACCTCTATCTTGTCTTCGTTAGTCCGGTTTTCTGAAGCGCAACTTTTTAATTCTAAGGAGGAATTTCCACAAATTACGTTTTTTGAAAACTGTCCGACGCGTTTCGACTAATGTCTTTGTCAAGGAACTAGACTAACGTTGGATATGCCCTGTACATCCGCAGCAATGACCTACGCCCTTGGTTAATCATTTCTGTCTCATCCCAATTATTTTGTTTATTCCAGGAAGTGCTGTCTGATGTTTGAAGTTTCCCTCTTCATCCACTGGAACGCATTGAAGAAGTTCTAACGCTGGGCTTCTTAGAGAAATCACAAGAAAGGTTATTCCAACCGTTAATGCTTCAGTCTTTCAAATTGTCATTTGTAAACAGGACAAGAGGCTTTAGTACTACGGTGTTGTGATATCTTTCTCTTTAAAAGTAATATTGGATATTTTTAAACACTATTTCAACTTGATTTTGGATAGTGCTAAATTACATTGCTTTAAACTGATGTCATACTTGCGTTATATTCGGGGGGGGGGGAGGTTCTTAACGTCCCTGAAGGTTGATTTTACCGCAATTAACACTAAAAAAGCATACCACTCAGATGATTTGTTGAGGGGGGCTTCAGCCCCTTAGCCCACCCTCTTGATCCACCAGTGTTGCAGTTACACGATTCTTCAATTTAATTTATTTGACGTTTCTCATCAAAAGATTACACCAACTTTTATTGAATTTCTTCGCGATTCTGCATCTCTCGTTTTTCCAGGATCTTATTTACCTTTTCGTCCACCTTATAGATAACTCTTTTGAAAGATTCCTCTCTGGTCTCGTCCATATTAAATTTGATACTTCTAATTAAATTTATATTATAAAATCCCCGCGTTTCCCACTTCGTCTGACACCACTATTATAGATTTATTTCGGTTCAAAACAATTTATTAACACCGGAAATAAATTCTTTAGTACTACTTCAAATATACAATTATACTGTGACCTAAAGTATGACTAATACAGGTACACGACCCGATTGAAATAATTTAGTGAAAAATCTTTGGTGAAATC
This sequence comes from Octodonta nipae, assembly GCA_034190945.1. Taxonomy (NCBI): domain Eukaryota; kingdom Metazoa; phylum Arthropoda; class Insecta; order Coleoptera; family Chrysomelidae; genus Octodonta; species Octodonta nipae. The sequence continues at coordinate 95,602,743 of CM067220.1, forward strand.
GACGCTTTTATATATCCATCGTATTTTCGCCTACCTTCTGGAGCATCTATCGCCTCATTCATATAAGAATTTTGTCACTTCATTAGTAGACTTATAGCAATTATGTGTGTACTTTTTTTATCGTCAGTAGTCGAAAAGATCGTCTTTATTGTCACATTAAATTTCTTAAATATTTCATAATGCGAAAGGACCCTTCCATATCCTTATGGAAAATGACTTTCGGTCAAATTAGCTGAATATATAGTGTAATGTTATTTATGACGTGTAGAACAAGAAATTACTTTGTTCTTTAGAAATCAGAGGTCAAAGTTGCACCAGCACTCAAAAGGAAACACATATCGATTAAGATATTTGTTTCCTATATTTTTTACTACACTATCTGTTTTATTACCAAAATAATATTAAATTTAAACATATCCTTCTGGGTGTTCCGATTTCTTTAACAGTGAGTGTATTAACTAGATCATCAAGGATTTGCCTTACCACTGCGTGATCTTTCACAAGAGATTTTATCTCGGCCTGAGATTCTTTTTTACCCATTTTCAAATAAGCAGGTAACAAAAAACTTCAAAGTGACGTCCAACCTTTGTAGAAATCAGCTGCATGTGTCTATTCAATCTGTAGCACCATCAATCGGTATCATTTTCAATTACTTTTATTTTGCAGGGTGTAAATGAATAAGTGCGAAAGATTTCAAGTTATTCCTCGAAGTTTCCTTGGACTTCCATGGTCTTGGAGTGATTGATCTCAAAACGTTTCAATAGCTTTGTATCTGCTATCGTCATCAGGTGAATGATAGCTCATGCTCCTCAAGGTGTTGTTGTTTTTGAAGATCATTCTGATTCCATAGCTGTGTGAAATTCGTCTAAGTTTCTTCGACAAGCCTTTAGCATACGGTAATAGTAGAGTTGCTACCGTGGTGTAATCTTCCTGTCTCGGTGGTTTGTCCAGCTCTTCAAACGCCTTGGTAATGATGCTCCATTCGCCAATAGGTCTTCTCTAAGTTTCACTTGTTCTTCTTTGAGGGCTTCTGGTGTGCTACGGAATAGTGTTTTGATGATTCCAGTTTTCGTTGCTGATGGGTGGTTGGAATTGTAGTGAAGGTATAATCGTGTATGCCTAGCCTTCCTGTAGACTGTTGTTTGGATTCCGGTCCTAGTCATTTGACACTTTACATCAAGGAATGGTAGGCACCCACGCTGATACATGTCCATGGTGAATCTAATAGAATTGGTTCAGGTGCTCCAGGAATGCCTGTAGTTCTGACTCTCCGTGTTGCCAAATAATGAAGTTGTCATCGACATACCTCAACCAAACCATAGCTTAAGCTGCTTCTCGTAACTCCTCAGTGCATGCTCAAGACCCAATGACAATGGCCGGTAAAAGGTATAAATACGACGGATAATCTGAATTTCATATCATACACCTGATGATGATAAGCAGATTCAAAGCTATTGAAACGTTGTGAGATCAACGACTTCAAGACAATGGAAGTCCAAGGGAACTTCGAGGAACGAGTTACATTGTCTACCAGCTTCAGATTTCAAGTTATTTTATGACGAAAAGTTCCTATAAACATATGTCCACAAACCCTTCATTATGGATGTACAAGGTGTTGAAATTTACAGATTTTTTTGTTCTGACTAATAAAGTTTTCGAGATATTTTCTACAATTTTGGAGCATTAATGCCTCTATGAAGTCTTCATATCATAGAAATGGCCAGGAAAACTTACAGGGTGGTGCTTTTTCTGGGATACGTGTTCTTTTTGCCCCTACAAACGCAGAAATGACTGACATAGATTTCGTCTACGGTCTGTCTAATGGTAACTCCTTAGAAGATATGCTGCAATGTATCCTCAACGTGTAGCCCCTCATCACACTTTTGACAGCTTCGTCAACGACTAAGAGAAACAGGTAGCTTCAAACCTAGTAAACATGATTGTGGAGCAGTACTTAATTGACGAACAACCCTGTACCAGCACGTTATATATCCATATCATGTACAAGGAGTCCAGGCACTGTAACCTCGTGATTTTCCTAACCGTCTCGCATTTTCGTTTTAGATGCTAGATATGATTAGACAACACCCAGAATTTCTTGAGCATATTTTATGCAAGCATGAAGCAAGTTTTTCAAGGGAAGACATTATTAATAACCAACTCAACCACATATAGGTGGAAGAAAATCCTCATTCTATCGTGGAAGCTCACCACTAGAAACGATTTTCTTTAAACGTGTGGATTGGAACTATTGGAGATCATCTAATTGGCCCACATTTCCTTCCACCTACATTAAATGGAGATACATAAACTCAGTTTCTAAGCGAAGAGCTGCCAGTTCTACTTGATCCGATTCCGTTAGGTATCAGAGAGGGAATGTGGTTTATGCACGATGGCGCTCCTGCCGGTTTTAGTATGAGAGCATGTCAATATTAGAACGAAACATATCCAGATCGGTGGACCTCAATTTTGGCCAGCTCGTTCACCTGATTTAAATCCGATAGACTTTTCCACTTGGGGGCATTTAAAAACGTTGGTTTAAAATAGAACTCCTGCTGAAGACATAGAAGACTTTAGAAACCGCATTATTGTTTCTTGTAGAGGTATTGAAGATTCTCCAGGGATTTTCAATAGAATACGAAGATCTAAGTATCGATGTCTAGACCCCTGTGTAATGACTGAAGGTGGCCATTTTGAGCACTTAATTTGATCTCTTTGTTTTCCAAGTTAGGTAAACTTGTTTTTGATGATTTTGAAATAATAATAGCATATTACATCACAGAAGGATTATTTGTTTGTTCGGTACATATGAAATTGATCATTTTTTTATACAGATGGCAGATAGAAAAAAAAAACGCAAGAAATAATATAGATTGCAAATAAATTAGATTCATTTACAATTTTTGTAAATTGCCAGGGGCGTACTGAAAAAAGTTGTAGGGGCAGAAAGAACCAGTACCCCAGAAAAAGTACCACTACATAGAGGCATTAATGCTCTAAAATTGAACTAAATATCCCGAAAACTTTAGTAGTCAGAACTGAAAAAATCTGAAGATTGGTACATTGGTAATGCACTTATTCATTTACATCCTGTAAATCCAAACTCATACGGTACAATATAATCTAACAACCAAATATCTTAGGACTGAATTAATCCCCCAGTGATTAAAGCACATTACCAAATCAAACCGAGCTGCTCGACTAATAAATAGCACAATAGGCAGAAACAGTAAACTGTGAAACAAAGGAGTTATAAGACCAATTCCAATATACAAAGTATATGTCGTTTTCTAGTGGTATATGGTCGGACCACGACATTTTGACAGACAATTATGGACTGCAGAAGCCCTCTCATTCCTTCAAACTGAAACGGTTAGAAATGGAATTAGAAAAATTAACATCAGGGAAGCATTACAGTTGGGACAACATGCGAATTAATATATAACTGCAAAGCCAGATTGGCTGAAAATGGGATAATTTGAACAGTTAGAGCATATTCCAGTAAGAACTTCCACGTAAATACCTAAATAACAACAGACAATTTAGAGATGGGCAAAACTGCAATTTTTAAATAACAGTTGCTATTGTTATTGCTATTTGCAAATAACAACCCAAAATAACAGATAACTGTTATATATTTTACTTAGAGAAATGGTGCCGCCATCTCTTGGGAAGAAACTAAATTATTCATATTTCTTTTGTTGGCTGTTAATAAGGTAGAGTTCTTCCCATTTTGTACGATGTAAAATATGTATATTTGTAAAAGATTCCTTATTTTTTCAATGTATTTTTGAGACTAATGTTAAACTGGGAAGTACAGATACAGAACCAACAATTCAAAATTTAAATTGAAATATAGTATCAAACTGCGGAGTAGTGAAGTAGAACTGTGTTATTAGGGACCTATATAAGTATTTATTTCGGGTGTTATTATTCTAAACTGAACTATTTTAAATTCTTTTTTTATAAGAAAGTGTGTGGCACTTGTACTTATTTGGATAAAAATTTCATTTTGAAAGCCATGGAAAATTTTTTTAGAGGCGAAAAATCTATAATTTCGAATTTTTTCACTCCTGAAAGTCAAACTAAAGCAATATGTAACTTTTGTAAGTACAGTTTGTCCTATAAATCATCAATATCCAACTTAAAACACCATATTCTACACAAACACCCTTCAATCAAATTAGAATCAACTCAACAAAAGGCTTTCAGTAATAATATAATAGCAAATAGCAATGGAATTGAGAACGGAGGTTTTCGCGGCCACAACAAGATCAATTTATTCACACAATAACAACAGAATCACAAGATTTCCAAGCTGCAACATCGAGGGCATTAACTGATTCCGAGAGACATCACGTAAAAAAATTTTGTCATCTTTAAGAATGGCAAAAAAACTCGAGTTTTACAAAAAAAAGGTGTTGGATTATAAACTACTAAATTTGATTGTTAATGATTTCCAACCTCTCTCAATAGTAGAAGACAAAGGATTTAGGGACTATGCTTCAGCTTTGGATCCATCTTACATTTTACCGAGTAGGAAAATGTTAACTCACACGTTATTGCCAGCCAAATATGAAGATGTCAAACTGAAAGTAAAAGACATTTTCAGTGATATATGTTCAGTGACGTTAACTACAGATTGTTGGAGTTCTTGTACTAATGACTCTTACATAGCTGTAACGGCGCACTTCTTAAGTAGTGATTTTACTACAAATTCGGTTCTATTAGATGCAAGTTTATGTAATGTTAGCCACTCAAGTGTAAATTTAGCTGCAGAGCTAAGAAGAATTACCGTTGAATGGGACGTAGAAGATAAAGTTTTAATAGCTATTTCTGATAATGCTGCAAATATAAAAAAAGCAATATGTCATGAACTGCAGTGGGAACATTTGGGCTGCTTAGCACATATTCTAAACTTAATTGTTAAAGACTCTCTAATATTTGTTGAGGCATTAACAATAAAATGTTCTAATGTCGTGTCATTTTTCAACAGAAGCAGTGTGGCAAAAAGTAAGCTAGAAATTTATCAAACACAAAATGGGAAGTCAATAAAAAAATTGAAACAGTCAGTGCCTACTCGATGGAATTCTGTATATTACATGTTCTCTAGAATTTATGATTTAAAAGAAGAAGTTCAGGTAGCTCTAGCAATCCTTGGAAGCGAAGACTTGTCTTTACGCATCACAGATTTTGCTTAAATTAAAGACTTACCTCAAATTTTGGAACCAATGGAATTTGCGACACGTTTAATGAGTTCAGAAAAACTATTTACTCTTTCTATGGTTGTAATTGTTACTAACGAAGTTTATCATAATTTGAAAAATTGTTAGCAGTACTCTACTATGGTCGGAAGTGTTGTAAATAAAATGCATGAAAGTATTGTGAACCGGTTCACATAAGTACTCATAAGTATATTATTAGATCCTAGGTTCAAAAATGTAGGCTTTTCACTGGATTCGTCTTCAGAAAGAGCTAGAACGTTAACTGTCAATCATTTGACTTCACTAATTGAAGTTGAATCCAATAAAGAATCGACAAATGTACAGTCACCAAATTTGCAAGAAAATAAAAATTCCATATGGGCAGCTTTGGATAAAAAAGCCACCAAGTTTGCTCCAAGAAGAAGTAAGGACAGAAAATCCATTAAATTGATGGAAAAATAATTCCTACAATTATCCAAATTTATCTGATTTTGTGAAGAGAAAGTTTGGCACTGTGGCCACGTCTGTTCCTTGCAAAAGACTTTTCTCAAAAACTGGAGAACTCATTTCAAGTCGTAGAAGTTGGCTATCTCCTGATATAATCCTAAAAATTATGTTTTTGCATCACAATATGTAATAACTTAAAGCTAATATATAGTTATAGATTTATTTGTTACTGCAATCAACATAATGTTAATAAATTTTTGAACTGAAAATATCTGTTTTATCAATTCACACTGTATCAAGATCAAGTATATACGATTCCTTTAGTTTTGGTATTAATAAATACTAAAAATTAACCTTTAAGCAGCAAATTCAGTATAATATTTAATATTGTAGAAACCATTTAAATAAATAGGTATATTCAAGAACATAAGCATTACAATTATAATGTTATATCTAATACATTATGATTATTTATAACAAACTCCTTTATAATTAATTTTTCAATATTTCAACAATGGTAATTATCAACGAAAATTCAAGGACAATTTTTTCATTTACTACGTTGAACTCCTATTTTTTAATCTTTTTAGACCGTGATCCATATACTCTACTTTATGTCTTACGTTAATCTTCGTGTTCTGTTCATATATTTTTCAATTAAATTCTATTAAGTATATATGATATATGTATTACTAATATATACTATGAATTAATATAAAGACCTAATTCCTTATAATAGGTCAATATTTTGGAAACCATTTACTTTTTATAAACCTGCAGTATTACAATAATAATAATATATACCCATAATATAGTTGCTAATACATATCAAACATTATCTATTACAAATTTCCTCACTTATAACTAAATTGTCGAGATTTTTACCGCTTTATAACCAGTGAGTAAATACATCTACTCACTGTTTATAACTCATCAGCTATCAAATTATGTGTTGATATTACGCAAAAGTGTCGCCAACAAGTAAATATAACTAGTGAAAATAACTTGAAACAAAAGTTTTCATTCAGCGAAAGCAAAACGTTGTGGCGCTTCAACGCTTTAATGCTATAATTCCCTGAATGCAGCCACAGCCAATGAAAACCACTGCTATCTGTATTACCCGTCGAAACAGATAACAGGTCAACTTTCAGTCGTGTAGTTTTCAACCGATCTGTTATTGCTATTCAAAAAGGCAGTTGAGGTTAGGACTGTTTACGTTATTGTTCGATAAGCGCTAAGCAGTAGTCAACGTATATCTGTTATCTGTTATTGTCAACGGACAATAACAGTTGTTATTGTTGTCGAGTAAATAATAGTTGTTTAATAGCAGCTATGTTAATAACGCCACATCACTAACAGACATCAAAGCAAATGAACATAACACACAAAATTGTATCAATAAAGAACATACTGAATTAAATTTGTTGTCTCTTAAATATATTTTAATTGCTTTGCAAACACCAAAATGTAAAAAATGTATTAAACAATATGTAAATGAATGGTTTTATTTTATAAAAAATAATTATTATATTTAACAATTAGTTAACATTTTTTGTTTCTCTTGATCTGAGTTTTCAGAAAATTGTCTTTCTCTTTCCCTTTTAAATTGCCTTTTAACAGCTTTGTGTTCAAGTTCTTCATAGTGTTCCGCAAATATCATTTTAAGGGCTGGATAAAGTACTGGTATTAATGCAAGTTCATCTACTCTTATCTGAAAATAAATACAAGTAAATATAAACATGGATAATATAAGGTTTACATAATTAATTAAATCCAAAATTTAAGTAAGTATTTTAAGTATTCCATGTATATTGCGTACTATATTGAGTGACTCAAGTCATCTGTTAGAACCTTACAGTAGATCCGAATATTAAATATAATATAATATAAATATTTTATACAATTTTTCTTCCTGAATAATAAGCTTTGATATATTATATATTTTCGTTTTTGAAGACCTTTCATCATCATTAGCGTGTGTATCCTTAGTCGGATTGTGCTTCCCCTAGTTTCCTGTCCATCTTTGTATATATGCTTGTTTGTTTGAATTTCATTTTTCTCTATCTTGGGCCTGTTGTTACCAGGAGTTGTTAATGTCGTTGGTGCAACTTGTTTACTGGCGTACCTCACTTCTCTTACTGCGTGCTGGCCGCTAGACGATTCCGCAACCAACAATTGTCCACGTCACTGGGAAAGTGACCAGTCTAGCCCACATTAATTTGCAAATTCTTACGTATATAGTCTCGGACGCTGACAGTTAACATTCGCCTTTCCATAGCTCTCTGGGTGTCCTATAATTTATTCGTGATAATGCCAAAATATCCTATCAATATGTTAGCCTAGGAGGTATACACTTGTCAAATATACGTCGTGATTTCAGGTATTTCGTGCGGGTATGTAAACAAACTACGCAGTTTGCTCTATGATTATCTTTTGAGGCTGTTAATCTTTGACTTAAGTATATACATAAATGAACCTATTTTTTTATCGACAGGTTCGGTATCTACTTGTAGGTCACCACTGTCATGGTTACCCAGATTGGTCATATATTTCGGTTTTGAAATATTGTGTAATCCAATCGCCCTGCATTTAACATTTAGTTCTCTTAAAATTTTCTTGGATAGTCAATAGCACAATAGCATCTGCAAAATGTTGATGATTTATATATTCTCCGTCTATGTTTATTCCTATATTTTCCCAGTTTAATTCATTGAATACGTCTACTAAAGCGATCTGGGGCCCTGTTCATGCCTCCTTTGAACAGAATTTTGTTCTTATTCTCCTAGAGTATTACCTGGAATGTTTTTGTATTAACATTCTCATCACCTGAAGATGGTTCAAAGTGTTAAAACCTATTGAAGCCAGCTTGCTCTCGGGGTTAGTAGGTTTCTAATTTGCTAGTCAACCACTCTGTTGTTATTTTCGGGGAGTCATATAATACAAATTAGGTTTGTAATTGCTTAACGTTGTTCCAATCTGTGGGGATGTCACAATTTCCAAGGCATTTATTGATCAAATTTTCAAGTATTTCTAGTTTTGGTTCTTCCCCTAGGAGTAACATTTCCACTATCAAACCATTCTCGCCTGATGATCATCCTTTTACCACCTTATTTATTGATGATATGATTTGGACATTTTACGTTTTATTTATGTCTGGTATGCCTTTCGATATCTTGCATGTGCAATCATTCCAATTCTGTTTTGTCTACTGGTGGAGCTGATTTTCATAGAATTGTTCTGTTACCTTCTTGATGTCTTGTATGTGTGCCACCACGTTGTTTCCTTCGTCCTTTGTTAGTTTTAAAATGAGAGCGCGTTCTCCACTTAGTTTCGTTCCAGCTGATTAAGGATTATTTGGTTTTGTAATTTCAGATATATTTTCTTTCGCTTATTTGATTGATTTATTTTTTTCTGTAAGTTAACCTTTCTTATAGAGATCGCCTTACAACTGTATTCTTTTTTGGATCATACACTCCGTTTCTGTTGTAAGATTTGTTTGTTCTTGTTCTTTGATTCCCGAGATATTTTATGTAATTTCTAAAATGTACTATATGATTTTTTGTTTACTGAATGAAGAATGTTCTTGGTTTTCAAATTGCATTCTACTAGTATTTATAGTGATTATAATTATCTATACTACTTCATTTCTTCTGTCTGCCTGTTAAGAATGGCTCCAAAGCAGGGGTCAAAACGTCGTGAAATTGGTAAATTTAGATTCACCAGTCTATACTATTTAATACTACGGCGTCTGGAGAAAATTTACCGATTTTTAGTATTTCTACCGAAATGGAGTCTGTTCTACTAAAATACCGAATTGTCCTGATTTTAGATTTCTACGCCCCGACCATGTTCATTTGTTTATACACAGATGCTTAGATTTTTATATTCAACTTGCCAACAAATAATTGCGACGTTTCTTTAGATAAATAATCCGGTAAAAGATTTAGACATAATTAAATCGAATGTTCAAAGTAGAAAAATCCCTTTTTCAAATAGTGTTCAAAAAACTAATTCTAACATATTGATACCAAGTGGAGTATGTTAAGAACATGAGATCAAATCAAAAGATTCCCTGATGATGTAAGACTATATATGGATTAATGTCAGGTTACTAAAGCATGGCGATGACACTCAAATGTTTTAGTATTTACTATTTTATCGCTGCTCCACTCATCTAATGGGACAAATCGATTATTTAATAATAATTGTTATGATTTTTCGATAATTTACTTTACTATGAATGAACCGGTAACATGCATGATACTTTTACTTAGTTGCATGGAAAGAAAGTATCAATACGTACTTGAATTTATATTTTTTTAACAATTAGATATGTATATAGGTCATGATACAAATAATATATATGTATAGTTGTACCATGCATGTAGGTACGGTTAAAAAAACATTAAAAAATAAGTACTTTATTTTTAAACTTATCGCTTTGAGACAAATGATCAAATATCCAGATATCAGTATTGAAAACAGTCAAATTGATAAATGATTATTGTAATTATAGGGATTAAATATTAAGATAATTTTAATTTTGAGTAATAATCTATGCAGAGGTTTGGGCAATTTTTTGATAAAGAAAGTGGTGTGCAGTGAACAGATTGACAGAATATAGAAATATGCGATCACAGTTTTTTTGATGTCAAATAATCAACTATCTGCAATCTGCTAGATGGCCAGGTTGTCAAAATTGGGCTCCCCGATAGTCATTTAAGGCGCATATCGTTTCAAGACTATTGAGCATTGGGCTTAATCTGATGAGCTGATAAAGAATTTCGAAATGTGGATTCACTACTTCATTTACTTTCATCTTTCAGTTAATAGAATAAGAGTTGACCTGTCAACTCAACTAAAGAACTAGAATAATCCGATATCAAAGTAACTTCCGGCGATACTGCTCCACTTTTATGTTAAAAAATAAGACAATTTTTAAATAACTTTCTGAATCTGTCAATATCAATTACTAGCTCTACAAATTTAAAAACTGAACTTAAAGAAATGATGAAAGTCCCTTTTGGATTAGTCTCGTTCTTATATAAATCTCCAGCAGTTGAGAAATCCCTGTTGGAAATATTTTTCTGGAAAAACTCTTAAAACACTTTATAACTCTACACGAGACTTTTTTTATTGGAGTCTGGAAAAGTGTCAATTAACAAGTCTTAACAATAGGACTTCCAACAAATCTGAGATTTTTCCAGGGTTATTAAGGTTTACTGATGCGTTATTAGACTTGTCACAAAATGTTCGAAAACTACATTCACCAGGGACACTTTTAATCTAGGAATACTTACTTGCATATTATCAAAAGCTATACCAACATTCTCATCAAAGTTATCATTAAATCTTGGTATTTTGGCGTATCGTTGACTAAAATGGGTCAGCAAAATATTCTTGGCATTCATTTTCTTTCCAATTTGAATTGCTTGAGAAGTAGTTGAATGCATTTTGATTACAGCTTCATGGGCAAGTTCATCTTCCATGGTGGCTTCATGTATTAAAACGTCACTGTTTTCCCCTAAAATAAAGCATTTTATATATTTAACGACTGATTGTAAATGTAATCGGCAATATTTAAATATTAGAAGTATCCGTTCAATTCGGAATGAAGTATATATATTGTTGCGAAATTTATCTAAGCCGGCACTGGTTTCATTTCAATACGACATCGACCGCTGGAAGGACAAAAAAATAATCTTGAAATAGCTCGGCAACTGTATAATTGATAATGAATGGTACTAGAGGATTGGATGCTGATTTTAAAAGGACCGGCCATCATCGCAGAAGTTGGTTAGTGCGACGAAGAGCTTATGTTGTATTATATTTGTGATATTCGAATCAGCTGTTCTGTATATTTGATGTAAATAAAAGTTTCTAGAAAGTGAGAGTGAAAATTAGTTTTTAAATTTTAATTGAACCCACGGAGTATATAACAATATTCTTAAAATTCGCCATTTTTTGAAGTTTTTTAGCGATTTTTAGAAGGGTTTCGGGGATTTACAAAAAACTGAACAAAACTGACAATGGTTTCGAGTTTAGGAGGCAAAAATACTTCAAAAACTATATGTCACATGTAAAGTTCATATTAGCTTTTTGTTTTTCATTGCCTCGTCATAATCAACACTGCAAGAAAAAGTTAAAGGAATTTTCGATGTATGCTTTAACATATTCTATTTTTTTTATGCTGGCAGTATATTTTTCATGTAGAGTATATTAACCACTTTAGTTCGACTTCTATCAAAGACCTTGTGCATGTCAATATTTTTTTCTTTAAATTGCCTAGTTCTAAAGATGTCAGTGGTGGACAATAAACATATTTATTTCTGCTTAACCAATACTCACAATACTCATTGGTTATAAATTTAAAAAAAAATGTTAATAGAAAAATTCTAACTATTGAATTAGCAGAGGAAGAAGATTTTCTTATTTAGATAACTAAATAAAAAAAATACTAAATAAATACTTTATTTGTTACTAAAATTGTTTTATTTTGGCATGGATCTATTCAAAATTATATGCAAGTGACTCAGCACTCATGAAAATATATCGTTGCCTCTTGGATACTTCAGTAACTAGATCACCAGGGGATGATTGTGTTGGTTACCTTCATCATATTCATGAAACAATTTTTCCTATGATTTTTAAAACCTATTTCATTCCTTTTCTAAAGGAACGCCAGTGTTTTGTTCTAAGCACTGTTATTGAGTCATGCAACAGAAAAGTTTTTCGTTTGCGTTTATAAAAAAATATTACTTGATTTAAACCCACTCATGTATATTGGTTTGTCTTATAAAACATCGATGCTTTCGCTCTACGAGCGTGGGGAAAACTAAATTTTCACTGTCACTGCTGTGCGTCTTTGCCTTTATGCGATCCGTCGAGATGGGTAGAGTGTTCCTATTAGCCCTTTGCTTCGGCCAATCAGAGTTCTCGTTCTTAGCCGGGTCAATGGTCCACTTGGGTTATTGTTCGCTGTTGTCTGTTCTCTGTGTTCCTTTGTGCTACTGGACTCTTCTTTGGAATATAGCGCCCATCCAGTGCAACACTCCAGGTGAGTGGACGGGGTTGGGTGTGGTCCCATTTATATAGGTTCATTTTCTGTTTCTCAATTTCAATGGATTCCCTCATGAGCTTTGGTTTATTATTTTGGAATTTGATCACCAACTCCTCAAAGTTTATTCAGTGAGGACACTGGCCCTACACAGGAGTGTTGGGCCAGTGCCAACGCTGTGGTTTTTTATTTACCTGCATTCTTATGCAAAAGCTAGATTCATATCTACCAGTGGAGCAAAAAGCGTTTAGAAAAGGTTTTAGCACTGTTAGAACTAATCGAAAAGACTACAGAATACAGCGTCCCTTTTCACTTGGCATTATTGACTTTTAAAACGGCTTTGATAGCATTGAGACCGGGTTCTTCGTGGTTGTACTGGAAGATGCTAGAATAGACTCTTAATATACCAACATCATCAAAAATATCTACAAAAAACGACATTAATTGGTAGTAACGAGTGCCGACATAAAAGAACTAAAAAACATGTTACAACATTGAAACAAACAATACGAGAATATAAAAAAAGAAAGTATGCTAGTACATACATCTCGGTCACACCCTCAAAATTGGTAGAGAATCAAACAGGATATACAGATGAGTTTAAAACGTATAGTATATGACAGTTGTATATTGCCAGTGATTACATATGGATTAGAAACGATGGCCTTGACAAGGAAAATTACGGAACAACTACGTGAAACCCAAAAGAGCGATGAAACGAGTTATGCTAGGGATCACTTCTGAGAGACCAGCTGCGAAATGCGACATTCGCAATAGAACGAAAGTAACAGATCTCTCGAGCCGTGTAGCGAGGCTCAAATGGCAATGGGCATCGCGTGTGACATGAGAACATAAGAAAGCTAAAGAGGTGGATTAACGATGTCAAAAACATAGCGGGAAAACAATGGGCTAGAATAGCAAAAGACAAATGAATTGAAAAATTTGGAAAAAGCAGTGGACGAACACAGTCAGAGAAAGAGAAGAATAGAGAGCCTTATTATGCTAATACTACGTGAACTTGCTTTACAGTGTATGACCGACGCATGTAGTTTCATCTACACCTCTGTCTTCGAGAATAATTTTCTCCTTAGGTTTTGCAGGATTTGCCCGATCGTCTTATGTGTAGTTAAAACAGTTTGAATACGCTTTTTTAGGATCCTCTCGATTCTGTCTGCTGTTCCTCTTATAAAGAGAAGAATAACTGTACTGGATGATGGTGTGACTTTGTGTGTAGGTATTTGTTTGTATGGGTGGTAATTTTCCGGTATCCTATCGTTCCGTCTGGTTTCTTATTTATTGGTAGGTGGAAGAATGGTAATTGGTCGTCTTGTTTGGTTCCATGGTGAAACTAATTATGGAACGTTGTTTAACAGTTCTAAGAAATTGTGTAGTTGTTCTCATTATGGCCATATTATGAAGGTAATTGAGGTACCGCAATCAGAGTTTAGATTTGTATTCTGTTGTTTCTAGAGCACATGTTTCGACTTTTTCTATAAATGTGTTTGACAGTACTGGTGACCGAGATGACCCAATCGGAGCTCCTTCAATTTGTTTTATCTTTTACCCCTCATATGTATCATATTGTTTGTTAGTCTGTGTTTGCTCTGGCGTATGGTATTTCTCTTCAATATAGTGGAGGTCTTTTGTTACAGAGAGTTTTGTAAAAAGTAACCCTGGATTACGTTCAGTTTTTGACATAGGATGTCATCTGTTCTACATGGTGTTGGATTCTTGAGCTAGGAACTTCACCAAAAATTGGTAGAAGTGGGTCACCTTGTTTGTGAATTTTCGAGAGCCCTTATAGATTTTTCTCTTGGAATTATTTGTTTCTGAAGTGACAACATCGATTTTCCGAAGATGAGTGTAATCCCGTTGAAACGTCAAAAAGCTATCTGTTTTAACACAAACCAACATACAGGAGAATTCCAAGAACCTTCACTAACATATAAGCACTACATCTAGAAACGAGTAAGTAGATACTTTTATTAGAAATCAAACTCACATCAAAATGAAAAAATACCTAATGATTCAATGTCTTATTAAACAAATTTGTAAAAAACGTAAAAATATACAGAATAAAAATAATAATTTGGTCAAGTGCGAGTTGGACTGGCATTGTAAGGGTTCCATACCACCTTCAAGATTCGCTGTATTTAGTTTTCTAATTTGACCCCCAAAAATTAACATTAGAGTTTTATTTTACTAATAAACTTTCAAGAAAGCCTTTTATAATCTATTGTCTGAATTTTGAGGCTCTATAGATTGGAAGATAAAGGGCAAAATAGGTCAAGTTTTAAATTATAAATTATTAAATCTGTTATTCAAATTATTTAAAAATACAAATAAAATATATTTTTCAAAATTTAAATAGTATAGTTTCTAAAATGGGAGTTAAGACTCGGAGTTGAAACGTCTCCATACACAGATAAGTATTACACAATATACAAAACATTACTTATATACAGGAATACTGGTTGAATCTCTGTACAGACAGCCAGTAATCCGGGCAATTTTACGAAATTGCCTTACTACACTTTGTTCTACATATACAATTTTTAAATACTTATCTGTTACAGGAAAAAATTTGGAGGAGAGAAAACCCAATGAATAGACAAAATAATTCAAGACCTCCTCAACAATCTTTTCGAAATTAATTAAGTCAATGTTTAATATCTTTGCTAATATCTTTTAAACAAATGATTTAAAAATATGATATATTTGTAATTCACATAATGAATCGTTTATTTGATATCTTACATGATTCGTTTGAAAATTGAATTTTTATTTTCCACTTAATTGTATAATTTGTCCCTAAAATTACCATGGAGGTTTTCTAATAATTTTTCTTATAAATTTCAAGTGAGTCCCAGTACCCCTAATTATTTTCAAAATTTTAGGTAGTATGGTTTCGGAAATAAACCGAGAAATGAGAATTTTTTATATCTTTATGTTAATATCTTGTAAACAATTAATTTTAAAAATATGAAAAATATATATTTGTATTATTAATATTAAAGATTTCTTCGTATTTTTCCTGTAAATAAAAAAATAGGTCTTATAGTTTGGGGAATAAAGGGGGGAATGGGTAATTTTTTAAATATATTTTAAAATATTTATTTAAAAAATAATAAAAAAAAATATATTTGTATTAGTCATAATGAGACCTGTGATTTGATATATTACATGATACGTTAGAAACAAGTATAATTTTTTATTTTCCATTTAATTCTATAATTTGCCCCCCAAAATAAATATTTGGGGGTTCTCCTTTTTTTCCAGTAAAGTTGAGGTGAGGCGCTATACCTATATTTTTTTCAAAATTTTACAGCTTATTGTTTCGGAGATAAGGGGGGGAATGGGTAAGATTTTTTATATTTTTGTTAATAACTTTTAATTAATTTATTTTAAAAATATGAAAAAAATATTTTTTTTTTCGTCATAATGAGCCCTTTCATTTGATATATAACATGATGGGTTAGAAACAATTTTAATTTTATATTTTCCATTTAATTCTATAATTTGCCCCCCAAAATAAATATTAGGGGTTTCTCCTTAATTTTCCAGTAAAGTTCAGGTGAGGGGCTATAGCTCAATTTTTTTTCAAAATTTTCCAGCTTATGGTTTCGGAGATAAGGGGGGGGAATAGGAAATTTTTTAAATATTTTTGTTAATATCCTTTAATTTATTTATTTTAAAAATATGAAAAAAATATGTTTGTTTTCGTCGTAATGAGCCCTTTCATCTGATATATAACATGATGGGTTAGAAACAATTTTAATTTTTCATTTAATTCTGTAATTTGCCCCCCAAAATGAAAAGTAGAGGTTTCTCCTTATTTTTCCAGTAAACTTCAGGTCAGAACCTATAAAACTATTTTTTTTCAAAACTTTACGTTTTATAGTTTCGGAGATGAGGGGGAAAGGGTAAATTTTAGTATATTTTCTTTAATATCTTTTTCATTATTTTTTTTTTAAATATGAAAAAATATTTTTGTGTTCCTCAGAATGATACCTTTCATTTGATATATTACATGATGAGTTTGAATTTTTTTTATTTTTAAATTTTTATTTAATTCTATAATTTGCCCCCCCCCCAAAAAATTAATATTAATGGTTTCTCCTTATTTTTCCTGTAAAGTTCGGGCAACGTTCATATATTTTTTTTAAATTTTAGGTTCAGTAGTTTCGGAGATCAGGGGGGGAACGGTCGATTTTTTTAGTTTTCCCCCCCAGAAGTACCCCTAAAATCAAAATTTCTTCTTTTGCGGTATGTGCTCCTGATCAGGTCACCAAACTATACCTTCATACCAAATTTCAACCTCTTCCATCCAGTAGTTTAGGAGAAAATTGCTGTGATGTGACACAAGCAGAAAACCTGAGTGATATTATAAGGGTATCCGTATACTGTATATACGGAACCCTAAAAATGAAGAAAGTATGAAAACATCCTAGTTTTATTGACATATTAAACATATAACAATGAGAGAATCATATCAATTCAAAATGAATTTGGTCAATATAGTTTCAATTCCCAAGAAAAAAATTAAAGATATTTCTATAAATGCAATAGTATGCAATGGTATCCCCGTTTGGAAGAAATTAGAGTAATATGAATAAGATCAAAATAACATAAAAATTAACAATTGTTATTAAAATGGAGCTCATTGCATCTTTGTATAACATCAAAACACTAATTTACCTATTTCCACTAAATTTTCTGTGGGCATAGTATCTCCAGAATAAGTAAGTTTGATTCCATTTATATCTGTTAAAGAAACTCCGAAGGAATTTGGACAATGCTTGACATAACATGTTGTAAGTTCTGAAATTCCGAGTTGATTTAATAATTCTTTACTTGCCTTTGGAGCAAAAGGATCATTTTGAAGCTGAAAAAACACATATTAGCTTCTTCATTATGTCACCTGAATAAACAACTTACGAAATCTCTGTTAGGTATTAAATTAAATTCCTCTTCAATACTCTCGAAAAATCTGTCATAAAAGTCTAGCCATGTCAATATCTGTTTAGGTGCAAATAATTGAACAGGATAGTGAGTTACATTGAGCGTATTTAGGGCTCTCTTTCTGCCTTGTAACATTCCTATCAATCCGATATGGTGATCAGCATGAAGGTGAGATATGTAAACTGCTTTAATTTTGGACAATTCTTGGTCAGCTGTTTCTCCAAAAAATCTAATCAGTTGACCATAAGTACCTTCCCCACAATCCAAAATGATATTTTGTGATTCACTACAACAAATAGGCTCTTGTCTATGTTTTTTATTACAAAATAAATTTCTATACCTCAGTTTGACTAAAATGCCACTAGTATTCCGTGTTTTATTTGGTATACACGAACCTGTGCCTAAAAATACTATCTTGGGAAATTCTTTAATTGTTAATTGTTTCTTTTTTTCTGTAATGTCATATTTTAATTGTTTGAGTATGTTAGGAAAATTCTCAATAACCATAGTTTCATTGATATACTCTTTTGGATTAAGTTTTAGTTCTGATGACCTGCAGAGAGAATTAAGTATATAAATAAGTCAATTAGATGAAAATTTAATACATATAACTGAATTTTATCGCGAAGTAAATTTCGATATATAAAAGTTTTAGGAAAAACTAGCTCCCAAACTTTGCGATAAAATATTAAATTCCGTTACATGTACCAAATAAATAAATATTTATTCAAGATTCCAATCAGTTGAAGCGAGGCAGTTACACTTGACTAGAAAACGCAAGAAAATAGATTTTCTTGCGTTCAATGTATTGAAAAATCTCGAACGGATAGTATCTTAATTTCTTTTATTGGTTTTAGTTAACCTACGAATTTTTTCATGTGATTTCTATCCTAGGAATCATAGGAAAACGACGTTACACACACTACGACTCCCGATTTGAAATCTCTGTGAGCTAGCTTTTCCTGAAACTCTTAGATATCAAAACTCATTTCGCGACAAAATATTAAATTAAGTTACATGAACTAAATAGATAAATAATTATTCGAGATTTCAATCAGTGAGGGGATGATGAAGGTTCTACACTAGAAACAATAAACTGTCTTGCGTGAAGTAGATCGAAATTCTCGATAAGATAATTTAATAATTTCTTCGATAGGTTTTAGTTAACCTACGAATTTTTTCATGTAATTTCTATACTAACAATCACAGGAAAACGGCCTTATATGCAGTACGACTCCCGATTTGGAGTCTCTGTGAGCTAATTGTTTCTTAAACTACTAGATGTCAAAATTCATTTCGCGATAAAATATTAAATTCAATTATATGTACTAAATATATAAATAATTATTCGAGAATCCAATCAGTTGAAAAGATAGTATAAAAATTATTCTACTTACCGATCTAAGCCAAGTTTGGGCCTTAAATGATAGCTCCAAAATGTACTGAAAGTCATATTTGATTGCAAGGGACTCTGAGGTCTAGACTGCACTGACAAATTTTCCATATTTGGTATAGCACCATTAGTCAAACTATTAACATTATCTTCACATTTTTGCTTTTTGTTAACATGTACATCTGAAGCCTACAAAATTTATAAACTAATTTGATTTCGGTTTTAAACAAAAATAGTTAGTTACCTCATCAATAACTTCAGAACCTTTATCACCCAACAACGGAAATATATCTTCAGATAACAAGTTCAACTTAAGCTGAACTCTATGTGTTGACTGGCTTCCCATACATGTATTTATTTCATTTAACATAACATGGTGTGTACTCGCTGAAAAGTCATCCATCCACTGCTTATACCTACAAAATATTTAAATTGACTAAACTTATACAGTTAAATAAATTCAATGAATGATAAAATGAATTTATGCTAAATAAATATTACAAAAATCTGATCCTTTTGATATGTTGAAATCAATTGATTGGTGAAAAATACTCATAACAGAGGAACACGGCTGCAAGAGAAAAGCTTGTTGCACTGCTAATATATTTTTTTGCGCAGCCAAAATAGGAACGCTTCAATAAATTAATCATCTACAATAAAAACTGATCTTAAGGGTAAATTAAACTGTAAACACCATTCAAATAAACAATGCCGACAAAAAGAACTATTTCCGAAAGGTACGATTGATGATAATTACAGGTGTCAAGAATTTCGAATCCATTCCGGAATTAGAAATTATACACGTTAGCGTAACCGAAACAGACGGAGAACTTCGAGAACAACTATGAGAGTTCAGTTCAAGTTCATAGCATCATAGCGATCATCTATTCGAGTGTGAATCATTGATAGTCGAATGTGTTGTGATTTATTTAGGTGAGAATAAAGACGTTTATATTAAGTGTAAAAAAATTCCAACCCAGGCGGAATTTACTATAATATTATAAATTGGATGATTGTAGTTTTCTGAATGATAGTTGTGGCATGTTTACTTCATATTGAGGAATTTCTTGGGACTAATGACATTTGTAGAAAAGTCTGTATATTTTAAAGCTTCCAAATGTTTCAGGATCTAGGTTAGACCCCGTTCTCAATGGCAATTAAAAATGTAATCATTTAATACATAATAATTTAAAATTATTATTGTCAAACAATTTAATTTAAAATTTTATATTTATTGCAGTTTTCATTTTCTTATAATTATAATCTTTGAAATATACAGACTTTTCTACAAGTGTGGTGTGATTATTCAAAAGAAATCTACAAATATAATGCATTGTATTTCATATTGTTCATACCTGAAACTTAACCTTTACTGTATCCTATTTATACTACATACCATACATTGAATTTGTTGCATATTATAATATGCAAGGTAATAAAATATGAATGCATTGAATAAATTTGTTAATTTGTGAGTTGAAGTCTGAGTTATATCCTATTATTGATTCATGTACCAGAACAGAAAAATTCCACAGAAAAGTGGTACTACTTTATAATTTAAGACAGGGATTTACAAACTATCCAGCCTTATGCTCATATTGATTATCCTAGAAACTGCCAAGGCCCAAAACTGTTTTAATTTGTTGGTCACCTGGTGGTCAAATGAGAAAGTAGAACCCTCTCTATACGGTCTCCAACTGTTAGCGGCTAACTCCTTTTAAAAAACATATTATCAATTCGTCGCCAACTCTTTTTTATGTATGACCAGCGATTAACAAAAACGGCTTGGGTAATTTTGATGATTTAAACGGCATTGTATTAAGGAATATTACAGAAAGGTCCCAAATAATTTTCTATAACGTGAGATTTACGGTTTTCAGAAAATCAGAAAAAAAATAATTAAGGGACTACATTTCAGTGAATTTCAATGAATCTTCACTATTTTCTCTAAAACGGGTCAAGCAATTTGAATATTTTAAATTGTATTCTACAAAGATATATTCCAGCTTGATTCCATATATTAAACATAGCATTTTTCTGAATATCGGAAAAATATGTGGACAAAAACTGTAAACTTTAATGTAAATGTCAAATTTACAGGGTGTCTGTAATGGTTTTCATTTTCATTCAATTGAAGTCAGTTTCTTTTAGAGATAAATTTAAGTTACGGGGTTTATAGTCACGTGACTTGGCAGAAAATATTCCATTAGTTTATCGAAACGAATTTTTGTTATGCCGGCGATCTTTTCTACATGGTATACGGTTGTAGGTATGTGCGTGCGTGCATGTGATAAATGGTAGGGAAAAATTATAGTCATAAAATGTGGTTAAAAAATGTGAATTTTGTTATATAGAGTAGACCATGAGCAGTTGCATAAATAGAATACTAGACATATGGGGCGAAGTAAAATCATAGGTTTACAGGAATAATTTAAAAAATAGAAAAAGTCAATAGTTCTAGAGGAATTATACTTACACAAGGTGGTTTTAAGGATATCAAGATCGTTGCAATATCCATTGGAGTTGAATTATATTTCTACAGGGTGGATCAGAAAATGACAAATTAGTTATATAAGGGTGACCAATAACAAAGCATATAAAGTGTGGATGCAATATAGAGCGAATTACAGTTACACTTATAGAAAGTGGTCCAAATAGTAAAACAAATAAAAAACTTAAAAATATTTGGAAAGTATAGAAAAAGGATACAAATTAAAGAAGGAGAAATAGAGAGGGAAAGGGAGAGAGAAAGAGAGAGAGATAAGAATACGTTAAAATATTCAATAGAATTGTACCTTAAATCAGATAAAAAAGCAGATATGTCTAAAAATAGTGATTGATTGCACACAGTTTCTAAAAGGTTTTTATTTTAAGTCAGCTGAAGTCAGTTCTTTTTTAAATACAAATTACTGTATATAAATTACTAGGGAATGAACAAAAAAAATAATTTGTGAGTGCAAATGCAAATAACTAACGAACAATATTTGTTTTTAAATTAAACACGAAAAAATTAAACTCAGTACATTTCAGGTCATAAGTAAATTTTTTATAATACTTTTAGTTCACGAAAATTTACCTTGGATCATTAACAACTTCTTTTGATGAAAAATGAACCACCAGACATGCCACATCCTCCTCTGAAACAGCATATTTCTGATATTTTTTCAAATTAGTATTGTTAATCAAACTATCAATATAATCACAACTTGGGCAGTCAACAACTAAAAATACAGACGTAAGTACAATAAAAAAATCTCATGAAAAATGCCATATAAATACCAATGAAAACTGGACCGGGATCATCAGGTTCACATACATCTTTTGAGGAAACTGTAGTCCCATTTGAAAGTATGATATCTTCACCATTTTTAAGTTTTCCTAAAAGAGGTCCAGCTGGAACTCCCATGGCAACACATTTACTTAAGTTAAGAGCGCCGGGTCGAGGTTGAAGTTTGCAAACGAAAACCATTGATGTGCCCTTTTCTTTCATTTCTTTCAATGTTTCAATGGAATTTTTAGAGGATATGCTTGGAGCTATACTTTGACAACTATCTGAAATTGATGAAAAAATAAATAAAAAATGAATTAGTAACATCATTAAAATGATTATAATTGGGTTGAGGGATACCATTGAAGGATCGGGAAGTGGATTTGGATCGAGAGCGGGATCTAGATTTTCGTTTTTTCTTACGTTCATGAGCATAGTAATCTGTGTCATCTAGTATGTCATCCGTATATTGTCGTGTTGAAGAATTTTTTCTACTTCTTCGTTTATTAGACCTAGTAGAAGTGGAAGCATCAGACTGAAATAAATATGAAGCATAAGAAAAAAAATAATGATTGTAAAAACATCAGTTAAGATGTACCTAAAACCCTCAATTCAAAATCTTTGCCATGGAATATGTGAGTACTAAATAAGAAATATTTGAAATTTAAATAATTTGGAGAGATCTTTTGCAAAACGCACCGCTATAATCTATCTAGTCCAAATGGGATATTTTGATGATAATTTGAAAGTTGATGTAATGGCACTTCAATTTGTATATTTTTATTATAATGGCGGAAATTTGGTTTAAAATAGTAACAAATGGTGCCTTAATAGTGTGAATATTTCATAGCCAGTGGAGCAATGACAATAGCTGTCAAGGCACATGGACATGAAAATTATGATGCTTTATATTGTTTTTTTCTCTCTGCAGTTCATTATGTTTTTACTTACCTAAATATTATCTTTGTAAACTCTTTTTTAAGATTTATTATTATTATGATAGCTTCATCACTTATAAGCAAAAAATAAACTGAATCTTTATTCTTTGGTGTTTTTGGTTTTCAAATAATTTACTTCAATGTGTTTGTTATAAAAATTATGTCATTTGGGGCTTATAATGTATTACTTAACTCATGTCGTAAACGGTTTGCTGTTAGATTTTAGTTCACTTAAAAATCACAATTGACTGGATAATGTGTTTAAATCGATAATTTGAATCTCAATAAAAAAATTAAATAGTGAAAATAGTGTTCACACCAATAACATAGAATGCGGAAAATGTGAAACTATTAAATCATTTTTACAACATTGCTAGGTATCAGTTTACCTGATCAACTATTGCCTCAACTTCAGAATTTTTCTTCCCTGATAATGGTTCACCTTCATTTTCTTCCTGAGTTGACTCAAAAAGAGCCTGATCTTGTCGGTAGATTGGTACATATCTAACTGTCATTACATTATCTTCAAACACATTATCTTCTCCACATTGTGCCATATTAATTTTTAAATCTTTAATGACAACAAACCTCTTTGTTGCAACAAATATTTCATCCTAAAAAAATGTAAAAAATTAATAGCCATCTTACTACCATAAAAAGTGAAGTGTTTAGCATTATGTGGTTGATTAATTCATGCAAATTTTTCATGTCATAATGCTGTTGAACAGACTTTCATAGAAACAGACTACGACAAATGTTTCACCCATATTAGAATCGATATTAGAAATCAAAAGAACTAAGAGTAAAGGTAATAGTTTCTGGGTAATTATGAAAATATTAATGTTAGAAATACCAATAAAAATATTTTGCTGGATGTTCTGAATGTCAGAAGTAAAAATTTACCTAAACAATTTTACAGCAAAATTGTTTATGAACCTAGACTACTTGCTACTGAATGATTGACTTATTTAGGAGACAATATAACTTAACTGTTTATTGAACACTAAGGTGCATCTGGTTTAAATACAAAAGAACTGTTCAACATTTGCTCAAAATTTTAGGCAGTGAATAGATTCAACTCATTAAGTTTATAAATCGATAAATAATGAAATATAAAATAAAAATAAATATTAGTGCAATCTGGAAAATTAAGAGTCACTAAGTAAGACCATTACCAAGTTATAGCCATAAATGGATTCAAGACAATGGGAATGAACAGAAATAAGTTTTCTGATGCCAAATTGACTGCAGAAACACAAAAGTATAAAGCCCCTTATATCTTCAAACAACGGACCTGGTGAGGTAAATTCTCAACACCACGCATCTGGACAGGCGAGTGAAATTAGTTTCTTCTTAATAAACGTTTATAAAAACAATTTATTTTCAAATAAAAAAAAATAATTATTACAATTAGATCCGAACTAGACAAAAGCTACTAACAGAATGAATTCTCTACTACATAAAAGCGATAATATAAAAACAAATGATTCAGCAAGTCGTCCGTGAAGCGGCATTAAATTATATACGAGTAAGTGTTATAAATTATTTAACTCTTTCCTCCTTAGGAGAAAACAACACGGATGAAGGTTGTTTTCGGACCTGTTCTCTGGAACTTCCTCGGGACCATTGTGGGTGTTTCTTCTTCTCCACCATATGTATATGCTGCTAATGATGACTAAGCAAACTATACTGATTAAATAGTTTGGTAAGGTGGTTTTCGATTGGTAAATTCTTCAGTGAATTGGCTTCTTGCTTTAGTTCTTTAATTTTTTCCAAATTCAGGGTATGCAGTGGTATTGGTTTTTCCAAAAATACATAAAGACACAATACCAATGAGACCCATTGTAAGTTCAATAAATTCACCATTACAAAACATATCAAAATTTTTACTAAATATAATTAAACCTTAGGAAAATAATCCAAACAATTTAAAAAATGATTTTTTAACAAAATTAAAAAGGATTATTATCAACAGAAATGATATACTAGTAAGTTTCGACATAGTTAGTCTTTTTACAAATGTACCTGTAGATAAATCATTACAAATTATAAAAAATAAATTACAAGATATTACCTTACACAACAAAACAAAATTAAACATTGACACAATTATGGAACTAACCGAAATTTGCTTAAACACTACATATTTTCAATTTGAAGGAGACTTCTCTAAACAAGAATTTGGTATGGCCATTGGTTCTTCTTTATCTCCTATAATCAGTAATATATTCATGACATATTTTGAAGAAACATTCATAGGCAAATATAAGAATAAACCAAAAGTGTGGTGGAGATACGTTGATGACATTTTTGTGGTTTGGGAGTGTGGTGCTGAAGAACTGCACTCATTCCTAGATTACATCAATAGTCAAGAACCCACAATAAAATTTACAATGGAGATGGAAAATTTGCATAAACTTGCTTATCTTGATGTACTTATAGATAGAACAAACAACACAATAAGTACAAGTACTTATCGAAAACCTACAAATACTAATAGATATTTGAATTTTCACTCCAACCATCCCTTAAATGTAAAGAAAAATGTTGAAAAGTGCTTATATGATAGAGCAAAAAACATATCTTCATCCACCCAAATCTTTAACAAAGAAGTCAATATTATCAAAGAACATCTACTTCAAAATGAATATCCCCAAGACTTTATAAATAAAACTATAAATCAGCTAGAAAGAAAATCGCAACAACAAACCAGCACAAATAACCATCACACTAATACCAACCAAACACAAACAGACAACCAAATTATGAACATAATTCCATATATCCCAGGTGTATCGGAAAAAATTAAGCGGTTAGGAAATAAATACAGCGTTAAAACTGTTTTTAAAAAATAATACCTTGCGCTCTAACCTCACACATACCAAACCGTTTAACGCAATCCAGATCTAAAAATTGTGTGTACAGTGTTTTGTGTGACTGTGGCCATTCTTATACCGGTGAAACTTCAAGACCTTTAGAAGTAAGGAAAAAAGAACATCAATATAACATTTCCAGAAAACATGTGGACAAATCAAATTTGGCCAATCATGTATTAACGAGCACCGGCAGCCATAGGATAGACTGGGATAAAACAAAGATTTTGTTGAGAAAAGAAAATTCAAAAAAGAGAAAACTTAAAGAAGCCAGCTGTATGATGATAAACAACACTGAAATCGGAGCACCTTCAGCCGACCTTCATTTGGACTGGAGGAATTTATTGATAACAGAACAAAAAAAAACGGTAACCTCAGCGTCAAGTGATCGCCAAACGACAAATTGTCAGTGTCAAATTTTTTGACAAACAACAAATTCAAGATCAAAGCGAAATTTTTTTAGAAAAAACCTCGAAAACAACACTAAACGATTGACAACGACTCCAGACTCGGAGTTGAAACGTCTCCACACAGATAAGTATTACACAATATACAATACATTACTTATATACAGGAATACTGGTTGATCATTTTGTGGACATCTCTTTCTCTCACTTTGTTCTACATATACAATTTTTAAATACTTATCTGTTGCAGGAAAAAAATTGGGGAGAAAACCCAATGAACAGACAAAATAGTATTGGTTTTTCTTGAGATCCGTCAAATAAGTTGTTTTTGGTTATTTCTGGAAGAATGAGTGAGTGGCTCTCCAGGGATCGTAATTTTGACATTGTTAAATGTTATTCCATTAACATTGATGCTGCAGTTTCGTGGAATTGACACTAGGCTGTTTTTCTTGATTAGGACCATGGTTTTTGGTTCGCAAGATTGGTATAGTTTAGTGGCTCCATTGGCTGGTGTGAATAGGATAAATTCATTGGTAATTTCTTCTATTATTGGCTGGTTCAGGGATGCTTTACTGGTATGGCAATTCGGTTGCTCTGCTTTGATCATTGGCAGAATGCAGGTGTCTTCTTTCATAGCTTCATTTTTCTTGCAAAAAAATGTTTGGTCTAGTATTGTGCAGATGATGTCTTCAAACTGGTGCTGATTCGTGCTGAGTATTAGATAGGGATATTCTGGGATAATTATTGAATTTTCTCTAGGTATGGGAATAAGGTGACATATTTGAAAGCTTTCTTCATTTAGAATAGGTATATGAATTGCAAATATTATTTTATTATTAATAAATTTTACCTGAAGGGTAGCTAATTCATAACAGTACAAAGGGTTGTTAAAAGATTGTATTTTATTTGCGGGATAAATTTCTTTGAGATAAGTTATTAACTTGGTGATCTCAGCTAGAGAAATAACTGAATTATGAAGGACACCTAAATGGGCAAACATAATTGCATTTTCTAGATTGTCCAAGAAATTAATTAAATTTTGGCAATTTAGTATTATCTGGTCCAAGGTATTTGAAAGCGAGATATATGTAAAAATATTTCTGAGGTCTTTGCTAACATTTTTTGGCAGTTCAGCAAATTTATTTTTGATTAGCATTTGATTATCGTATAATTTAGTTATCGTTTCATTATAATGGTCAATTAGATTTTGACTCAAAGAAGCTTGTAGTATCAATTGAATTTCGATTGATTTTTGGTTATTTTGTAGCGATTTTATTTGAGACTGGATTTTTTCTTGGTCTTCTGAGTCCATAGTGAAATCAAAAATTTACTTGTTTTTCCTATTACATTTATTAAACCTCGTTTTGCCTATTTCTTGGGCCTATGTTACTCATTTTATTTTGAACAACCTTTAATAAATATTCAGCATGGTGTAGAAGGTTATTAAGGGGTGAATGAAGTTCGTTTGAATTTTTGCCGATAATAGTTTCGATGTTTTTGTAGAAGTATTTTATGTTTATTATTATGTTTATGATTAATTGAGAATTTAGAGATGGCGTTTCAATAAAATAATAAAATGTATGTTTTGTTTCAATTATTTTCGTTTGTCCTAAATTAAAAGGTAGGAGAGGGGAGTTAATTTCTTTTATTTGAATGTCTTGACCATTTATGGTCCTAAGGATTATCAGGAGTATGAGAAGGACCCGGATCATATTTGGATTGTCCCTGTGAAAATTTTTTGATTTTAGTTTTTCTTGGTTTCTTAATTTTTGATTTATGAATAATTTGATTGTTTGTAGTTTTGACTTTTATGCCAAGGTCTCTGAAGTATCTCGGATTAGATTTTTGGCGAATTGCTAGTCTATTTTCTACATAAATTGTTTTATCTTCGTCGAAGTTTATAGAGTTTTCTTGGGATCTGTTTCTGTTGGTTATAGTAGTAGTTTTTGCTTTTAAGTTGCTATCGTGAATTGTTTTGTAAAGTTCTTACAAACGTTCTTTTCTGTCACTGACAGTTGCTTAGTATATTTTCGTCAGTAAGGTCAACGGGATCAAGGGTGTTAGTGTTACCTAATATATCATATGGTTTGTGTTTTGTTATAGTGGGAAAAGTTTTAGACTTGGCTTGAACGAATATAATTTGATTGTTATGTGAGTTTACATTATTATCTGTGATCGGGATATTTAGGATAGGCTTTTCGGCGCTAGAATGTGCTGATCCATCATCACTGGATTCTTCTGGCATTAGTTCGTTTAGTTCTCGTCTGTCTTCTTCTGTAAGGGTAGTATTTTATATAATATTATCGAGTTGTTTATCTAAGTCTCCAACGTTTACTACCATTGATTCATTTTCCATTACATTAACAGTAATATAATGTGTTTCGGTCAAGTCTAAAGTTAAAGGAATATTAATGTTTTCATTACAAAGTATATTTCGGTTCAGGTCAATGGTTAGATTCATTTTTCTAAGGTCGTTTAACCCTATGAGACCGTCAAAGTGATATTGGTAATTATATAAGACGAACGTGATTTTATGAGGTGAATTAAATTCTCGGAAAGGGTTTATCTCGGCTGAGAACAAGGATTCGCTTTCGCCGACAGCTGTTTTTATTCGAGTCGAATGACGATATATTGTTTCAGGAAAATATTTTTCTGCAGACGCAGGGTTTAGAATTGAACTCATGCTTCCGGTGTCTATTAACAATTTTAAAGGCGGATTTTTAATTTCGATAAAAGGTAAATCCGTGGAGTATGAGTCAGAAAATATCTCATTTATGTCGTTTGGTCTTCTAGGCCAAGTAAAGGAAAATTTTCAGTGTCATTAGTATCATTGTAACTATAGAAATCAATATTTTGTTGGTCATAAAAGTTTTCAGCTGAATGATAGTCGTTAACTGCGTTGTGTGGGATATTTTCTACGATGTTTATGTAAGAAGATGGTTCTTGTAAGGGGAAACTTTCGCCTACATGATCTGAAGCATTTCTTTGATGCAGTTCTTCAAATGAAAAATTCGGTGGTTCGGTTGATTGGAAATAATTATTGGGATAATTATTTTGGGGTTTTATAGGTAGATAAGATTTTACGGTGTTATGACTTATTCCAGACATTGGTTCGGGTACATTTGTCGGAATTCGACCAGTGGGTTTAAAGACATTTTTTGGGCGTCCAAAGACTTGTTCGTTTGTTGGAAGCTTCCTATGAATAGGTCGTGGTTGAACATGAATCAGTTGACTTGGAAAAGGTTGTGGGTTTTGAAAGTTTATTGGTCTCTCAAATGAATTACTGATGTTTGGTTTCATTGGCTGATTGAAATTTGGTTGGAAATACGGTTTGTAAAAATTGTTTAATTGATAATTTGGTTTCTTATTATCTTGGTTGAGTATTGGTTGTTTTTGGGTTTGCGGTATTTGTGTGGGTTACCTAAATGTTGTTAAGGTGTAGTTAAAGTTGTTTTCATCTAAAATATAATTAAGTGCTGTTTCAAGTGAGTCATGTTTTTTCAATCTGATAACTGTTTGTAATGATCCAGTTAAGTTTCTAATAAGTGTTCTAAGGGCAAGTTCGTCATACTGTCTAAGATAAACGATTTTAGTATCTGTATTCATTTCAGTGGAGTTATTGATTCTTTGTACTAAATGACTTCGTAAGATTTGAAGACGTTTTCCGAAATCTAATGGTGTTTCGCCTTTGTCGGGGCGAGCCATTAAGAGATCTTGCTCAAGACACTCCAAACTTCTTTTGTCACCAAAACAAGTTTGTAAGGCATCCTTGATTAAGGGCCAATTATTAAGTTCAGCTCTGCTGCCAACTAAAAGATTAGCACGACCAACTAGTTTGGACTGGATTACTTTAATTAGATAGTTTATGAAGAGTGGATCAGGATTTCCTTCATAAGCATTCATAAGAAAATCGCAGTTTGAAATAAATTGGTTAAGGTTATAAGAGTAACCATCGAAAGGGGTAATCATGTCAACATATAATTTTAGCATAGGAATATTAATGTCTATGGGTGAAGAATGAGATGAACCTTCTTGAGGCATGTTTGTTAGGGTAAGATTTCTATTGAAAACTTCGGCAAGAGAATCAATGTTCATGAAATATGGTTAATATAGATGACAAAATAGGTGCAAATATATGAAATATATATAGGGAAACAATAAATTGTTATATTGAATACAATAGATTATTTAAAATATAGCAAATAAAATATATCTTAAAACTAGATTGATTGAAAATATAGTTAGATACTTCGAAATAAGTATTAATTTTCAAAAACTTAAAATCAAAATCTTTATATTTTCTAATTGGACTCTAATATATTTTTAAAAATTCTTAAACAAAATTTATTTGAATATAGATCGATATTAAAAATCTCTTTAATCTTTATTTATTTTATTTCAAATTAGAAAATTTTTTTCTTCACCTAATGTCTCCTATTCAGGGAAACCTATTCTAAACTTTCTCCTATTATGGCGGAGGATGAAAGTTTGGAAGGAGGTACTCAGCACTTACCTTCCTTGATTCTGTAGTCGTTTTTCGTCCGGGGTACGACAGACGCTAAAGAGTTGAAACTCAAGTACTGCAAAACTGGAAAATCGATCTCGATGCCGTGGCTTTTCCGTTCATGTACTGCGACTATCCTACTGACTGCGCCAGTGAAATTAGTATCTTCTTAATAAACGTTTTTAAAAACAATTTATTTTCAAATAAAAAAAAACTAATTATTACAATTAGATCCGAACTAGACAAAAGCTACTAACAGAATGAATTCTCTACTACATAAAAGCGACAATATAAAAACAAATGATTCAGCAAGTCGTCCGTGAAGCGGCATTAAATTATATACGAGTAAGTGTTTAATTATTTAACTGGCGCCTATCTAAGTACTTCGTTAGCATCAGAATCTAATTCAGTTGTGACATCTCTAGCAACAAGTTCTCATTCAAATCCTTCAACGTTTACAAGTCAATTTCAAATCATACTATGCCAAAAGTGGTGAAAAAAATCATATGGAAGAGGTTGTAAACCCTGCAATTCACAAGTCATCACTACATAATGCAGACTTAGAGGAATCACTAGCTTAAAGATCTAGAGTAGACAAAACACAAAAAACTGAAAATGATACAAAGAAAAAGACAACAAAAAAACAAGACTAAGACAGAAAATATATAAAACTTAGGGCCAGTATGTTCTCCTTCAAGTAAATTGGTTGGTAGCGTTACTTGCCAGAATAAATGTTACCTGACAAAATTTATTGAATCAATTTGTAGTCTATAACTATTTTTATTATCTTGTGTAAAATGATGATTCATTTCTTTGAAAACAACACACTTTACCCAAAAATACTGGAATAAATTTGACTTTTTCTGAATATTCTCGATAAAAATTAATCCTGCCAGTAAATCTAGAGGACCAGTAGTTACATGACACTTTACTGATAGATGAATATACTGATACCGACCCATAAAGGATAAAAGTTTGACACCTTACTCAAACAAAGCCCAGCAACAACAAGTCAAATACATTTTCAAATGAATAGGACAAATACCGAGGGCGTCAGATGTAATGTGTATAGTCTGCAATGAACTATGGTCTAAAACTGAGAAAGGAAGAATGGAGTGGCACTATGTGTTTAAATCAACAATTTTACTCCAGAAAACAATCGTCTTAATTTTCACCAAAATTCACAACAAATTAATCACACAAAATATTTACAGTATAGATTTTTTTTTTCTAATTTGCCCCTCCTTAACCCAAAAAAATATTGGTACGCCCCTGGAAATGTCACCAGAGGTGGAAGACATATTAGTACAGCATTTGATGGACCTAGAGTATTGTTTCTTTGGTCTATCACAGAATTTACAAAACTTGCCTTCAATCTTGCAGAGAAAATTCAACTTCCTCATTGTTTCAACATGAAGAAAATATCAGACAAAAAGTGGTATTACAGGTTTATGAAAGAGCATCCTACTTACATGTTCCAGAACCAAGCTCAATGGCCATAAATAAAGGCTTTTACAAACTGCATGTTAAGAAGTTAAGTGTATTGCATGTTCATAAAAATGTTAAAATACATGTTTTAATTAAGTAAGTTAAAGTTTGTATGACTATTAATTAAAAGGCAACTAAATAAGGGTTTAGTAGGTGCAGTAGATTTTATTTTATTTCAATTGCACTTATTGTTACAGTAATATTTCCTTAGGGTGTATGACATAAGTAACCTTACCATAATTAAATATTATAACAGTATTTTGATCAGTCTTAAACACATATTGATTGCACAAGTGACATAAAAAGATTGTGTGTAATTTCTTCCAATATATTAGATATTATGTTCAAAGAATAAATAAATTCAGTTTTTTATGAATATTTTTTTTTTTGGTATTTTGGCTTTCTAGGGAGTTGATGGATTTACTGTGATTTTCCAAGCTGTTTGCCATAGTCTAGTGAAATTCCTTCAGAATGTTTTATCTGCAACTGCAATGTGGTGCTAGTTGATACCTCATTGTATGTAGGAAAATAGAACTGTTGAATGGTGGAGTGCTGCTGTATAAAATCATACCAAAAATATTTTTGCTATATCTGAGTTGTCCCAAAGGGATGTAGGAGTCTATTTTTTCTCTGTATTGAATATTAGGGTACACCAAAATAGTAGTTACAAAGCAAAAAGCATTTGTGAGGATCTGAATTATTGACACTATTTAACTTATATATAAATTAATTCATTATTATTCATTGATTTATAAATTTGAAAATGTCTACCAAGTGTCAATTAGTAATACAACAAAGACATTAGTTTTAGTTGATTAAGTTTTTGACTTACCAGCCCCTTCGGACCATGTAAAGTAATTTCAGGCACTCCAGCATCTTGTATTGTTAATGACGTTCCAGGAAGACCACCAATATTCTTCCAAACAGGCTGTGTTATGAAAACATGTTCTAGTCTTGTCAACTTCATTTTATGCTCATGTGCAAGTCTTTGTGTTCCTTCTCCACAATTAAACAAATATCTAACAATATTCAGCATTAGTTTACTTGGTATGTTTGGTTAAATACAAAACTTACCTGGACTGGTCTGAAAATACATACAATGCTCTTGGAGCACCTTTCGCACCAGTTCCCAATATCTGAAGGGTAACCTTACCAGGAACATACTTGGATAGTTTTTCCTTAATTTTCCGCCTTTGCTTTTGGGCTTCAGCAATATGTTTTGGTTCTTTGGGCATTGTAGTAAGGATGTTCAAAAGTTTTTCGCTTGCGGAATGGGAATAAAACTTCACATGAGAAAAATGTAATAATCTAAAATAAGAATGATAGCAGGAAAATTGCATAAACCTATTTATCATTTAATTACTGCGACGAAAGTGGAAAAGTGTAATATCTCATAAATTTGTGAAATATTTCACAATTTACTTTAAATTTACCTCATGCTTATTTCTTTTTGACATTTCAAATATTTAACCTAACTCCATGACAATTGTTTACCTTCATCCTTCATCTTGCAAATATAATACACTTTTGTTTCAGGAAATAACCGAACGCTTTACACAGTGGCTTGCAATAGGGTATTTCACATCAGGAAAATAATGTTTGTTCGTAGAGGACAGCGTCTCGTGACGGTTGGTTTGAAAACACAATGGTCGGGAAAAAATTGATTGATATTTATAATGATAATTAAGTTAGAAGTATTTATCTGTTATAATATTGAAATAATAACAATGCAGTGTTTGTTTATAGATAAAGTACTGTAAAATTGCAATGCTACAGTCCTGTAACTCTATCTCAACCAATCTCCAAAATTCAAACGAGAATAGATTTTGCAGCCAAAATTATTTCTTAAGTCACGGTTTGAAAAATTATCTGCGAATCAGCGATCTCGACAGTTGATTGAACGAACACACGATTGGCAAATAATTGTTCAAACCATCGGTTACCAAAAAACGTACATTTATAGTTATCCTATTAGACCATAATGCAACGATTGTTTTTCAGTCCTAAATTTAAGAGTGACGGCCTAAAAATTCTGTTAACATAATCTCATTGCAATAGGCCTTTTCATATTCGAAATTTTTTTGTTCCCGTGCGTCATTTTTTTCGAGCAGTTTTCACACTATTGGCATGTAAATACAATGTTTTTTTGTACGAAAAAAATGCCCAAAAAATTTTCGAATAAGAAAAGGCCTATTGTCATAAATCCTGATTTGATTTCCATGCGGTTCTTCAACACACCAGAAAGGCTAAATTACTTTACGAACCCAAGCACCAAGCAATGATTTTTCAGGTTGAAGAGGAAATTCCTGAATCATTTATCAGGCCAAAATCAATAATTTTGTTTGCTGACGTATTAACTAAAATCTGAATCGACTAGAATCCAAATCACTTTTAAGTAACTTCAATTTACTGAGAAAGGCCCAGTTGTTAAGAGAGCTTTTTACCGAGACATACATCTGTACTAACATGACTTATATTAACATGCCATGGCATTGCAGTGTCCCCCTTGAGATTTTAATATTATGTATGTTTTACTGCACAAAATTATTCTTTTTGAATATCTTGAGAATGCTCATGAAGATGTTGTGTAGTTATATAGGTAAATATCTCAAACCATATACTTTTGGAGGTAGCCTGCGACTGCCTTCTGCTTTCGCTTCTAGTTACTCGAAAACTAAATTAGTATCCTGGCAGGGATCAGTTATCAACTACGCGGATTCCCGGAAACCACCCAAAACATATATATATATATATATATATATATATATATATATATATATATTTAACCCATTAGAGAAGATTTAGAAACATGAGTAAAATAAAAAAAATTATCCCGCAAAGTTACAATCTCTCCCACAAATTTTAATGAAAAGTCAATCTTTAAATTTTTCTTAAAACTACTAAATAATGATCCACAAACCCCAAATTCGGTATTACAGTACAAGCGATCTATTAAATCTTGAATTTATTCCAAATTAG
This sequence comes from Octodonta nipae, assembly GCA_034190945.1. Taxonomy (NCBI): domain Eukaryota; kingdom Metazoa; phylum Arthropoda; class Insecta; order Coleoptera; family Chrysomelidae; genus Octodonta; species Octodonta nipae. The sequence continues at coordinate 95,638,263 of CM067220.1, forward strand.
AACTAATTCCGATTGAATATTGTAAGCCAGCTATGTGAACTCATATGGACAATACTTATTGATTTATCGGAGTGCATGCGCGCACAAAGCCTGTATTCCGAATAACGCTTGTGATCCGAATATGCCAAACTAAATTAAAAATTAAATAATGAGACAACATACTGGACGTATGGAAGCAGCTACCAATCGAGTGAAACAGCCTCTTGCCTTCTCTATTGATCTCTGCTTTAATCTTGTCATCATATTTGTGCATTGCAGGCTACCTCCAGAAGTAGGAGCTCTAAGGTAGACATTGACAGTCTATTTCTGAGTTCTCGATGATTTATTGTCTGGTTTAGTTCATAAAGAAAATAAGAACTTTCTTATTTTCTTTATGGGTTTAGTTCTTAGAAAAATGAACTGTATTGAAGGGAAACTCACGTGTTTCGATTTGGAACACAGTTTTCAGCGCACCGTATGGATGAAGGGAAAAGTTTTAGTTGCAATCAGCGCTCTCTATTAGTCAATAGTTGAACTAATGTTCTCAATCTTACGGGTGCTGACATCTAGCGGTATATATGACAGTAAATTATTCAAATATATACAAGGTGTTCCAGATGTTTCTTTACAGCTGATACCTTGTTTTTTAGTAATGGTAGGAACATTTTCTAAAAATAATGTTATTGAGAACAAATTATGTTTTATAAATGTAACAAAAACCGACAAAATTTGAAAAAAAAGTTGAATGTACTGGCACAAGTTTTTGATTACAGTTTTTTAAGAATAACATGTTCTCGTCAACAATGATTTTATGAAATTGTTCCTATCTTTACTAAAAAACAAGATATCAGCTGTAAAGAAACATCCAGAACACCTTGTACATATACAGCCCCAAAAAACTTAAGTAAGCATACTTTCAGCATGAGATTAGCATAATTTTTGCTATTAAATATATGTATGCACACTTTCAATAAAACAAATTTAAACATATTGAAATAATAAGTGTATTAACAAAAATAAATACAGAAATTTATAAAATATTTTAGATAAAAACATGTTCATGACTTAGATATACAAAACAGAACACAATTAATATATGAGTGTTATCTACACACCACAGCACTGATATTTGTTAAAAAAAAAATAGTAATATTGAATCCATATTCACATAGTTAAGTGTGAAATTTACAGTTATAAAATATTGTAAATTAATTTTATATTTTAGATCATGAAATATAAATAAAAATTTTTCCTAAGGTATTTTCTATATGCATGGACTTTTATAGGATCAACTATATTTGGTTTTAAAGCTAAATATTTAGAAAATTTGTTGTCTCTACCCTTGGCAATATTATTTACACTTCTACACCACCAAAACAAACTACATTTAACTAGGAATTGGCATAGCTTATTACCAAGATTGTGTTTTGCAAACAATTCAAAGGATTAAATAAATAATTGTGTTGTAACACTTGTTCCAACACTTGAGAAATGTTCTGCTTGCAACACAATCTTGGAATTAAGAAATATAAGGAGGATAAACAATGTGTTATTAAAAAAATTAAATATGTATTTGGTATTTGCCAATGTCCTCTTGGATACTTCCTAGCATCAATTAATTAACAATCTTCTGATTCTAAATTAGAGTTTACAATTAAACAATCATTACAATTATGATAATATTTTTTTAATAACTTCTGGATGTACCCACTCATATAAACAATTGTACATCTAGCAATTTTAGCACTCTGTCCTAACAAGTTGGAAGGTAATGGGGCTGATATTGAAGTTTCACAAGTAGTTCTGTTAATTGGAGCATACTGCTCAGTTAAAAAACGTTTTAAATTGTCTAAACTTTCTTTACAAACATCTTATTTGTAATTATAACTGGGGAAATGTTTAGCCATAAAATTGTTCCTGTTGCTTGAACAAATAATTTGTCTTTATCCTTGGTGTTTAAGTACTTCTTGGGAAATAACACCACAAGTTACCAAAAAATGCTATATATTCCAAACGTTTTGGGGTCGAGGTCAAACCCTGTTGTCCTTGGTGTCTGAAAAAATACATATTAAAAATACAATGTCCCAAATGTAGTTAATGGTAACATACCCCAATCAAATTTTCTTTTCAGCAATGCTAACATTTCTGTAAAATATTGAACTTAATTTGTTTACTTCATTTTTGATAACATGGACATCTGTGGGTTTACAATAGTCAAAATTATGACAGAATCATAGTTATGTCTTCAATGAAAATCAATTTTACTATTTTTTTGAACCACTTGAAGTTCTTTAGTAAGTTATTTCAATGCCGCTACCACAGATCATACGCCGCTACTCCATGGGGCATATGAACAAATGATCAATTATTTGGTATAAATAAAGGAAAGCACTGGATGATAAACCTGTTTTGGTATTTATCATAATATACTTAATCTATGCCAGTATTAGTAATGTTTTTACATTGTCGATTCAAACCTTCAAAGATTATTTTAAATATGTTTTCTTTGTTTTGGAATAAGTTCCCGATTTCAGTATTCATTACTCAATAGTCAAATAATTTTGAAAACAACACTGCTTTCAGCTTTGTGGCAACAAATGACAACAAACCACAGATCATACAATAGAGAATAGATAGGAAACTCTGTGGTGAAAATTGTGTTCGCAAAATGGCGGATTTAGCCATCTATGATTCTTCCGGGTAAATTAAAATGTGAATTTGAGTTACAGACATCTGCATTTAAACAATTGCCGATAAAAAAGGAACCTGCACACTATCTATCGGGTGTATTTCTCTGCTAGTTCCTATCCTTTTATGAATATACTATAGATGTCGGCATCAGCGAAATAAAAATCCCAATATATTTTTTTTGTTTTTATTTACAAAATCAAGTACAACCACAACATATTGTTCACAAATAATACGTTTCGGCCATGTTTTTGGCTTTTTTCAAATCTATTCTAAAACAGATAATACTATTGATACATTTAAGAACTTATAAAATTATAATTAACTTACCCACAGGGGGAGTTAAAATTATAATTTCATACATTCTTAAATCTATCAATATTCTGTTTTAGAATAGAATTGAAAAAAGCCAAAAACATGGCTGAAACGTCATCAATAAAACATCTGCAATAAACACAATCTTATCAATTTGAACAACCTAAAATCAAGAAAATGTACATTCAACCAAGTTTGAAAACAATGTGCAATGACTGGTTCTATATAGAATACTCTGTATATTTGAATTTTCTACCTCTTTTGCTTTTTGTTTACTTTAGAGGAAAAAAGTAGGGACTATACAATACCCATATTAATAAATGTTAACAAAATATAATAAAATACATAATACTCCCAAAATAAGTAACATGCTTTGAAAATGAAACATTACATTTAAAAAAGTCAAATATACAGAATACATCCATCATAGATTAGAGTACTCTAGTTTTTTAGGTTTACTTAAATGAATACCTTTGAAAATCATGACAATATACAATACACAAATCATAAATAAGAATGTAAAATTATATACACCATACTTTATAAAATACACAGATTATTATTAACATCACCTAAACATAATTTAAAACATAATACTTCAAAAAGACTATTGTGAATTTCAACAATTAAAATGTAAAACAGCTTTTAAAATAAGAGACAAAAATGTAGAGTATTATAAATGTTTAGGTCGTGTTTTACTGTACTTATCAAAAGCTAATTTCATTATGACATCAGCATCTTTATATCGATGATCTTTCCCTGATAAAATTCTATTCACTGTTTTGACATACCGAAAAATTGTAAGAGTAATTGTTTTGTTCACAAATAAATCAATGAAGGAGAAATGTTCATGACAAAATAAAGATTCAAACTGTGAACAATCAATTTCTCTTTTGATCTTATCTCTCATATTAAAAGCTGTTAAGAATTTTGGTAGCAAACTATAAATTTCATTTGTAAGGGAATTAAAAACTTCAATAAAACATTCTGAAGGGTATACCAAAGAAGATTTTTGAAATTGTCTTTGCTTAATTAAAACATTTTGGGCAATATCTCCACTTGATAATAAAATACTTTTACAATTTTTGCAATCAACTTTAGAAAATATACTTCTACAAATATATCCTAATACATATGATATAGCAAGATCACCATTAACATCAGAAACTGACCTGTCATATGAAGGATATACAGGTGGTATTGTATCATATTCTTCTATTTGTGGTGCAGTTGTTTGATGAGTCAAAAATTGTTTTAATGTGTCTAGTGCACCACATGATTGATCTGGTTCACCATTGGATTGGGGTGAATGTAACGACATAAAATTATTAAGTAATAATGACTTAAATGAAGAGACAAAACATGAACATGTAGGATTAGTGTTTCTGTGACCATGGCTTCTAATAAGGGAAAAGAAATTTTCTATTGGGTCCTGATTAAAACATCGAGGACTTATATATTTGAATCCTTTATCTTGTAAAATTTTCCATATTTTTATAAAACTGTGAAGTGTGAAAGTAAAATTTTGTAAAGAGTTGATGTAGTACTTTCACAAAAATAATAACAAATAGGTTGCTTCCACTTTTTATAAATACCTTGTAACATAAAAACTAATGCATGATCGGCAAAGTGTATGCGGCGATCACCACTACCAAAATCTACAATTCCTTCTATACAATCTTTTGAATAATTATAATTGAGACCACTACTAAGAAATTTCATCAAACATTAATATACAATATTTCTCTTTTTCTTGTTGCTTAGAAACAATTCTTTTTAAATTTTGAAAAATTTGTTCATTATAACCACAATTAAATGGAATTCTATTTATAAGATTACTTAGAGTCTTAGAAGATGGTAAACTAAATACTTTTGACAAAAACCTATAACTCTTGGCACTTTGTTTATAAATTGATAGAGCAAATATTTTATCATCTAATGAAAAGCGTCTGCCCTTTGGCTTTAACCGTTGATTTCTCATTTGACTTAAAAAGAAATTTATAGTTGTACTGTTTACATTTTTCAAATACCTTAGTTCACATTTTTTCTTCCCCAAGTGCTGTAACCGCTGTTTGTTGTTCAGATTAGTGGCTCTCCTTGCTGTTCTCTTCCATTTGGCTAGTTCTCTCCTCAAATTCTTCTGTTCTGATTGTTCAACCCTCTTTCTCACCCCTACTGTTTTGTGTGCTGCAAAGTATATCAAGAAATTATGAAGAATTCGAAAGCCAATATTCAAATGCTTACCTTTAAATCCTTCTATTATTTGACAATCTGCACTGGTAGACTCCCCTGCATGGTGATCTTCCAAAGATTCACTGAAAAGCCTCTTCCTCCCACCATAAACTTTTTCTGGAATTTTCACAGACAGTTCAGGGCTGTCAGATGCTTGATTTGAAGCAGTACTGCTGCATTCTTTACTTCTTGTTTTTGGTGGGGTCACAGGATCTTTTTCTGGTGAAAACCATGCAAATGAGTCTCCAACAGTTCTCTCATAACCTAAAATGCAATAATATATGAAATACAAGTACATATATATGAGAAATATGAACATACCAGGTAAATTTAATGTTGGTAATGCACCTCTTAATAACTTGCCATTGGGTCCAATGCAGTGCTTCTCAAAATGATCTTCACAAATAACAGTATGCCGGGCATTTTCAATACAGAGTTTTTCACTATTTATTCTTCTAAGCCATATTTCCTGGTACTTGGGGGTGGTTGTAATATAATGTCTAAAAATATATAATTAATAATTTACCTTCTAAATACCACAATTCATTACCTTTTAGACGTTTCATTGGGACATTTAGGAGCACAACATTTTTGCTGCAATGCCATTATATAAATGCTAGTTCCTGTATACCAATCTCGAACGAATCCGAAAAATATGTGTTTGATAAACCTGAAAACTGATAAAGAACTCCAAAGAAAGATATGAATGATATATATATATATAATTAGATTACAAAATTGTTAATTTTTAGTGAATAAATAAATAAATATATAGAAATACTCGCCAGATAGGATATTCCTCTTTATCAACACTATTTTAATTACACAGAAATCTGAAAAGAAATGCTCCAATATTATAACAAGGCAAAAATTTTGTTTGATGCACGATGCTTTCATATGTTCTTGCTTCGACAATCACAACAAAATGGACTCTAACAATGGCCGACAACAACTTCAAACAATTGATAATTAAGTCGACTATTTCGCCATCTGGATGTGATACGAGCAACCGTCAGATTTAGTATTCGGGAAGAAGTCTAGATGACTCGTCGAACTGTGGTACAATGTTGTGTATTTCAGTTCCCACCCCCTGACAACAAACGCCATATTTTTAAGGTTAATAAATTAGTAACGACAATCAACTTTGGTGAATTATCGTGCTAAAATTTATGTTAAAGAAAACTGTAAAGAAATTACAAAAATTCTGTTATCAGCGTCCTCATACCGATGCAGGAAAAAGCTTTTTTAGTGCTCTCGGGTCTCCCATAAGAGCTTCCCTTCTATTTAAATCATTGTTCTATGGTTTAGTTTCATAACCACACTTTTAATATGTTGATGTCAGAAAGTTTTGACAACGAATATAAGGTTCTATATTCGTTGGTTTTGAGCATTGTAAGTTTAAAATACACGTGTTTTTATAAAAATTCCAAAACTATATATTTTTAAAATGGTGAAAACGAAAAACAAAAAGTTCTCGAATCCCAGTTCTAAGTTTTCGTCTCAAAAAGTAAATTTAAAAAAGTCGAAATCAAAGAAGCAGTTTAAATCAAAAAGTTCTCCAAAACTAGTTGCTAAAAAGGTCAGCAAATTAAATGTTAGCAAAAATAACAACAGTATTAATAATGACCAAGAAAATGAAAAATCTAATGCAATGCATTATGATGATAATGATGTAGAAATTCAGGATGAATATTCTAGTGATAATGGAGATAGTTCTGTTGTAAATTCAGACAATGAAGAATTTGAAGACAACGAATTAGTGTCTAAAAAAACATCTGATCAAGATGAAGCTGCATTTGATGACTCTGAATCTGGTGAAGATGAAGCAACAAAACATAAAAGAGATTTGGAAAAACTAAAAGAAAGTGATCCAGATTTTTACAAATTTTTGCAAGAAAATGACAAAAAGTTACTTCAGTTCAGTTTATCTGATGATGAAGATGATACAGAACCTGTGGAAGACATACATGAACCTACCGAAAGTCTTGAAGTTGCTAGCGATGAAAGTGATTTTGAGGTTGTAAAATTATTTTTACTCTGACATTTTTTTAATATTCTTTATTTAGGCAGATGATGATGAAAAAGTTAAGGATGAAAGTGTGATTACATTGAAGATGCTTAAAAATTGGCAGATGACAATTCTTACTGACAAAAGTAATCAAACAATAACTACATTAACTCAGGCATTTCATGCAGCATTGTGCAGAATATCAAGTCAAGAAGAAAATGAGCCATCACAATTTAAAGTTGAAGGTAATTTATACACTAACCTGGAAATAGCTGACTTCAGACAAAAAAATTGAACACTGAAAATTTGGTATATGTCATTCAATATTTAGCAAGCTTTAAAATTCAACTATTTGAAAATGTAACAAATAGCATAATTTTATTTTGATAAAATCTAAATGTGCATTTCTATTAAATTTTAATTTTTATATTTATTTCAAAAATATACTGTCAAAGTTTCATGTTCAAATTTTCAGGTATCTGTTTGTTCAATAGTTGGCAAGATGCATGGGCTTTAATATCAGACTTTTTGAAAATGTAATGAAATACAAATCTTTATTTTGATAAAATCTAAATGTGCATTTATTTAAAATTTTGATTTTTTCATTTATTTCAAATATATTGTCAAATTTATAGGTTCAAATATTTTGGGTATTTGTCATTCAATAATTAGCAACCTACATGGGCCTTAAAATTGAAACTTTTAGAAAATGTAATGAAATGCACATCTTTATTTTGATAAATCTAAATGTGCATTTCTTTAAAATTTTAATTTTTGCATTTATTTAAAAAATATTCTGTTAAACTTTCATTTCAAATTTTCAGGTATCTGTTTATTCAATATTTAACAAGCTGTATGGGCTTTAATATTAGACTTTTTGAAAATGTAATGAAATACACATCTTTATTTTGATAAAAGCTGAATGTGTAATTTCTTTAAAATTGCAATTTTTCGATTTCTTTCAAAAATATTTTAAGTTTTCAGGTAATCAACATGGGCTTTAAAACAAAATATAAGAAAAGGCACTTCTTTAATTTCATAAAGTCTAAATGTGCATTTATTGAGTATTTTTTATCACAATTAAATATAAAATAAAGTTTGAATATTTGACTTTGAAAACAAAACAAAATGGACCTCTCTATTTTCATAAAATTTAGAATTGTCCTTTTATAAAATTTTATTTTTCACATTTACTTAAGAATATGCTATATTAAATTCTGATATATCTGATGTTAAGGAAAGTATCTGGACTTAAGATTCCAGATGTTTCAACTAAAAATTAATTGTGTAATTCAAATTTATTAATAGTAATTTACTAGTAATTGATTTACATGAAATTTTGGAATTAGGCTTATGTAACCTCTAACTTCAAAAGTGATATTGACCTGAACTCCGCTTTCATCCTGGGGGTGGTTGCCGCCCCTTCTCGCTGGTGTAAATTTTTTTTTGCAACATAACATATTGATAGAAGACCTAATTTCAAGCAAAAAATGTTCTATAAAGTTTTTTCAAAAACCCAATACTTTTCAAGTTATTGGCAATTGAAAAACGAAATTTTTTCATGTTTTTCATTGTTTTTTTGCAAATATCTCCAAAAATATGCATTTTAAAGAAAATTTTATGATGAACAAAATTGTAGCAAGGTTTTTTATAAAGTGTTTTAAGTGCAATATTAAGCGAGATATTAAAGATCAAAGCAATTTTTTATATTGTCTGAAATTTAATCGATGTATTCGTGCCATCAAGTGGCAAGCAGATACATTTTGATGCATTCTAATGAAAAAGGGTTTGATAGTGCTTGAAATAAGCTTTAAAATGAGCACTGTTAAAAGTCCTTTGCACATACAATGAATGAGCTGTAATGCAAATAAGAGGAACATCTAATGTCTTTTTTTTTTAAATCAATGGGTTTTATAAGGGCCATTCTCAAAAAAATTAAAATCAATCAAATTTCGTCTAGACTTAACTGTAATATAAAGAGTTTGATGGATTCTAGCAGTTTGGCTGCTTTAGGACACATATTTTTCAAAAAAATCGCGATTTTAAGAAAAAATTTTTTTTCGGATTTTTAAAAAAACCTACTTCTTTTCATAATATCAGAACAATAATGAAAGATACGTAAAACAGTATAATGATGAAAAATGTATGTCTTTTTTGACAAAAATTTTGGTTTGTTTTATTTTCCTGTTTCATAAAAATTGAAAAGAGATATGAAGAGTATGCGGCAGCGCTATCACAGTCTCTCTCGAGCCCTTTGACCATTCACTGTTCCAAAATAAAAGGTCTTTCACTATATATTGCAATGAAAAAAGTTGTAGCTCTTTTAATTACCTTTAAAATGTTTTTTATAAGTTGTAATAGCCTCATAATTAAAGATGGTCCAAAAACTAATCATATTTTTTCTACTTAGTAAAAGTAAAGTAAAAGTGAAAGTACACAGTAAAATAGACCCAAAACTATTGTCTCTTTGTTTGTCATGTCTTTTTTTTATGTATTGTAATGCTAAATTCTTTATAATAAATTACTAATTTGATTTAGTGCATTTACAGATAATTCATAAGTTAATTTTTTAATAAATATTGTGATTTTTCACTCTATAATCAAATTAATTTTAATTGTATTAAGGATTGAAAAGGGGTTAAATCATGACAAGTAAGGTAGGTAATGTAAAATAATATTAACATCTTTTTAAGTTATATTTTGGTTGATTTTTTTCAATTTAGGGGTCTTTTACAGTGGTTTTAATGTTTTTTGGGGGTTAAAAATGAATTAAACATGAGGTAATTGTGTTAGTGAATACTTCAGAATGGCACTCCTTTATATTAATCTCGTTTTCTAGCTATACAAAGGCTCAATGTTAATTTTTTCATTAAAGGGCTGTTTTTACCCCTTAAAAATAAAAATCGGAGTTCCGGTCAATATCACTTTTGAAGTTAAGGGTAAGATAAGCATAATTCCAAAATTTCATGCAAATTCCTTGCTACTAGTAAAAAATTTAGGAGATAAAACCCTATTTTTCGCTTCAATGGCTGCACTATAATTGTTTATGTCAAATTTAATTGTGTATAATTTTATAATTTAATTTTTGAATTAGTTTACATACAGTTGTAGTGTATAAAACTAGGACCTGGTTATGTCTATGTGTCTTCATTAAAAATTGTGTTTAGTGTTCTAAACGTTGTTTGTGGCATATTCTTGATTACTTTTATGTTTTTTTGGGCAATGACACCACAATAGAAATAAAAGAAACGACAATTTGAAAAATCAAAAATTTGTGAACATGCTTGGGACCCTAGGCCATAAAATACAATTTCACAATTCAACTATACTTCACAAAGAACAACATAACACAAAACGAAAAATAAAAGAGTCTGCCTTAATTCTTTTGAATGAAGACGATTGTATTGCTTCTACTTCTGTAGAATTTAATCGTATCTGGTTACCGACAATTAAGGAAGAAATTATTAATGGTAATCTCCTTTTGAACAACCCAATATCGGGATAGTTCATAAGGTTTTTCCTAGGTTTTCCCTTATGACGTTAATGGGATCACTGAAACAATAGAATTCTTTGATCGAATTTTTGGAGAATGCGCTATCTTATAACAAAGTCGTACCTAGGAACGTCAGTTATAAATTCTAAAGACAACTCTTTCAAATTCTTCTAATTTGAAAGCTGGTTAACTATAATTCATGATCTTTAGAATTTTTTGTGCTACCTGTATATCTAAAAACAACAAATTTTCTAATGTTAATTTTAAATGTCATAAATCAAATTTTCATTTTGCAATCTACATCAATAAATATAAAGCCATTGACAACGGAGCCAGAATAGACTTTGAAACGTTTGGTATTCCTGCAATATACGTCGTTTTATTTCTATTGTGGTGTTATTGCCCAAAAAACATAACAAAATTGTATTATAAAAAATGCCAATTATTTTAGAAAAAGACAAATTCTTACTTACTTGGTTTGTAAATCTGCTATCCTTCTACAAAATATTAATTTTTGAAGTAAACTTATCTTTAGAGGCATTGGTAAGCTATTGCATGGATTTTGTATACCTATCAACACACAGACTCTTCAGTTGATATAGAAAGTTTGATTGTTCAAATAAATTTTACACAAAATATGCATATTAACTGGCCAGATGACAAATAATATTAAAAAAAAAGTTGTTTGAATTTCTTAACAATTTTAATGTTAATGATTGTAATTTTACTGCATATTGTAAATAACTGAAAAACTGAATTGAGTTGTCTGTTGATATGGTTGGGTGATAATGAGGATTATAATTTTTAATGAATACATATAGATATAACCAGGTCCTAGTTTCACAAACTAAGTCCTACAACATTTTCAGAACTTTTTTAATTGAAAAACTGCATGCAAAAATTAAATTTTATAATTATACACAATTAAATTTGACATAAACACTTAATAAATTTGAATCACCCAATTGTATACCAATGCACATAAAGTTTAGAATAAAGAGGTTGGCATAATTTTCAGTTGAAATAACTGGAATCTGAATATCAGATATATCAGAATTTAATATAACATATTTTTAGTGAATGTGAAAAATAAAATTTCATAAAAGGGCAATTTTATATTTTATGAAAATGATGAGGTCCATTTCGTTTCGTTTTGAAAGTATACAGCCGATACAGCTTGCCAAATATTCAAAGATTATTTTATATGTCATTGTCATAAAAAATACTGAATAATGGATTTAGACTTTATGAAAATAAAGAAATGCATTTAATTATATTTTCAAAATGTTAAAGTTTTAAACCCCATGTAGCTTGCTGAATATTGAATAGATGAAAATTTTAAATAGAATATTTTTGAATGAAATGGAAAAATTGCAATTTTAAAGATATCCACATTTAGATTTTCTCAAAATAAAGAGGTTCATTTTTACATTTTACAGCCTATATAGCTTGCTAAATATGTTTGAAACAAATGCAAAAATTAAAATTTTAAAGAAATGCACATTTAGTTGTTTTCTTGCCATTTAGATTTTATCAAAATAAAGATGTGCATTTCATTACATTTTCAAAAAGTTTTATTTTAAAGCTCATGTAGCTTGCTAAATATTGAATAACAAATATCCAAAAAATTTGAACCTGTAAATTTGACATCGAATATTTTTGAAATAAATGCAAAAATCTAAATTAAAGAAATGCACATTTAGATTTTATCACAATAAAGATGTGTATTTCATTACATTTTCAAAAAGTCGCATATTAAAACATATATGTGAACATTTGAATATGAAAGTTTGACATGGAATATTTTTGAAATAAATGCATGTAGCTTTTCAAATATTGAATTACAAATACCAAATTTTCTGTGCCAAATTTTTTTGTCAGATGTCGGCTACTTTCAGGGGACTATTTATACAACCATGTGAATTTTTTTGTTATTCAATTGTTGTGTTACAGGAGCTTCAGTTTTTAATGGGGTGTTACAATTATGTGTCCTTGAATTAGGACCAGCAATTAGAAGATACTTGGGACTTAACAAGGGCTCCAAACAACCACCACATAAATGTAAAAAGTTTACAAAAATTAAACACATTCTTAAAACCTATTTTGGTGATCTTTTAAAGGTGAGTAGGTACAACGTTAAATAATTTATGTGCAGATAAACCATATGTTTGTTCCAGCTTAAGTGATATTGAAAAGGGACTGTTTAAAATTTGGTTAAGTGTTCCTAGTGTTAAATAATGATTTATAATGGGAAGACAACAAAAACGAAAAATAAACTTCGAGATATACACTTTATTTTGATGAACGACACGTGTTTCGGCATACAATGCCTTTATCAAGTTTCACAAAATACTAAAACTTATTATTATTCTAAACACACCAATATATATATATATATATATATATTATATATATATATATATATATATATATATATATATACACATTATAATTTACCAAACTAATGTATACAGAGCTAGTTTTGGGTGTTAAAAAAAATTTAAAAGCGGAGATGGATTAAGGTCCTAACTGGTTATTTAATAGTCTACCTGAGTATTTGTATCTGTTAATTTTTTCTAGGGATTCTAGTAAATTGTTAATTTTACTGTTTGGATTACTTTCTAAAAGTAAAACTTTCATGTTATCGTTAAAATGATGATTATCCTAAACTACTAAATGACGGACATAATTAGATTTATTATCCTGTGTGTAATAACTTCTTTTGTGCTCTCTAATACGGGTATTAAAATTTCTAAATGTCGTACCGATATAGCTGAGCTTATCACAATTGCCGCAGTTAATTCTGTATACCCCGGATTTACAATTACTATCTACTCTTGATTTATTATTTTTAATATATTTGGTTAAATTATTTGCAGTTTTATAACTAATATTTATGTCTTGTTTTTCTAAAAATGATTTAATTTTATTACTTGTTTCGCAGATCCAGGTAAGTTAAAGTTTTGAAAAAATCATCACCAAAGGATTTTTTATCCATAGGATAAATTAAATGTAGGGCCTTTTGGAACATTTTCTTTTTTACTAAGTTATCGATTAGCTTGTGATCAAAACCGTTGTTATCTGATATTTGTTTAATGATGTTTAATTCTTTTTCGAAATTTCTCTGCGTCAAAGGTACATTGATTAATCTATGGATCATACTGTAAAATGCGGACATTTTTTGCTGATAAGGATGAACTACTATGAATGACTATGTCCGAATATGTAGGCTTGTGATAAATTGAAAATGTATGTTTGTTTATTCTGGTTATTGTCAAGTCTAAAAAATTAATTTCGTTATTTGTTTCTATTTCCGTCGTAAATTCAATATTTGGATGTATATTATTAATGTAGTCTAAAAATGTGCTCAATTGCCTATTAGTTCCTGTAAAACACACAAGAATGTCATCTACATATCTATACCAGTAAGTAAATTGTTTTGATAATGGGTGTTGAAAAATTTTATCCTCTATATCACTCATGAATATTTCTGCTAGTAGCGGACTTAATGGGTTCCCCATAGTTAATCCTTCATTACTTTTATATAAAATACTATTAAATTCAAAATAATTTTGGTCTAAGCAAACTTTCAAAACATTCAATATATCTTGTTTTATGATTGGATTGGTATGGCTATTATCTAATAACTTATCTATTAGTTTAATTGTATCTGTAGGGGGTATACTCGGAAACAAATTTTTTATGTCAAAAGAAATGAGTTTGGGCGAAACAAGTAATAAAATTAAATCATTTTTAGAAAAACAAGACATAAATATTAGTTATAAAACTGCAAATAATTTATCCAAATATATTAAAAATAATAAATCAAGAGTAGATAGTAATTGTAAATCCGGGGTATACAGAAAACTGCGGTAATTGTGATAAGCTCTATATCGGTAGAACATTTAGAAATTTTAAGACCCGTATTAGAGAGCACAAAAGAAGTTATTACACACAGGATAATAAATCTAATTATGCTCGTCATTTAGTAGAGGATAATCATCATTTTAACGATAACATGAAAGTTTTACATTTAGAAAGTAATCCAGTAAAATCAATTTACTAGAATCCCTAGAAATTAACAGATATATATATATATATATATATATATATATATATATATATACTCAGGTATACTATTAAATAACCAGTTAGACCTTAATCCATCTCCGCTTTTAATTAAATCTTTTTAATAGCTCTGTATAATTAGTTTGGTAAAATATAATGTATATATATTGGTGTGTTTAGAATAATAGTTATAGTATTTTGTGAAACTTGATAAAGGCATTGTATGCCGAAACACGTGTCGTTCATCAAAATAAAGTGTAAATCTCGAAGTTTATTTTTCGTTTTTGTTGTCTTCTCATCATGGATTTACATCAAGTATCAGCCACAACAATTCAGGATTTATAATGGGCTTGTAATTTAAAAGGTCCGCTTTAAAAGTTGTTTTCAAATGTACCACAAAAAAAGATAATTAAAATAAAATAATTAAAAATTAAAATAGAAACAAAAACTTGAACGCAAATAAAGGAAATTGTTTTCAAACGTTATTTAACATCTCAGGCATGCTCGACATGATTTCAAGTATTATTATTTTTCTTGTCAGCTAAATCAAGGGGTTTACAATATATTTCATGTATCACCATAAAAAGTCTAATTGGGTGATTGTTCTAACCATTCCATCGATGCTCACCTTCATATCTACATATTTGGAAATATTAGGTCGAGGTATAAATTTGCTAAAGTTGGCACATTATTTTGGAGTAGTGCTAAATTATTGATATTCATATTGCCCTCAATGACAAAGGCACCAATGATATGGTTTCCAACAATCAGTGTCCAAATATTAACTTAATTGGTAGGTTCTTTTTTAACCCCCTCATATGTCCAACCTCCCGACCTTTCGCTTTTACTAATTGTTGGTTGTAGGCGGAATACTCTGCTACTACTGACAAGTCAGATGTTACGACTTGAACAGTAACTTTCACTGACCCATTTCGGCTATGATCCAGTTATCGGCGTATCCGAACTCCCTACAACTCGTCTCTGGCATATCCGCAGTATACAAGTTAAAAAACAATGGTGCTAACACCGAACCTTGCGGTAATCCGTTGTTTAATATTTTTCACTCCGGATTTCTCCGTCTTTCACATCACAGCAATTTTCTCCGAAACTACTCGACGGAAAAGGTTGAAATTTGGTATCAGGGTATAGTTTGGTAACTCGATCAGGAGAACGTATCGTAACTGAAGAAAATTTCATTTTAGGGGTACTTCTGCGGGGAAAAGAGAACCCCCTCTTGTTAATTTTGTTAATTATTGAATTAAATGAATTTTTATTTTCAAACGCCTCAGGTAATACATCAAATAAAAGCGCTTATCCTGAGGAATACAAATATATATTTTTCATATTTTAAAAATAACACAGGCACACAAAGTAAAAAAAATCCAAAGTCCACCAAGAGGACCTGTCAGGTTATATGTTTTTTGAGTCGCTGATTCCGAATCTGCCATCGTTTTTTTCGCATCAGATCGTTTTCAAGGTCATATGAAGGTCAAATTCTGAAAAAAGGGTAAAAAAAATCTGGAAAAATTCATACATGCTGTTTTCAGAAATCTGAATACGAATCCAGTGTCTTTTGACCTTTATCAGCTCAAGGTCAACATCATCTGAAGGTCAAATTCTGAAAAAAGCTCAAAACGATCTTAAAAAATTCATACATGGGATTTTCATAATGCTGAGTACAAATCCGGTGTCGTTTGACTTTTATCAGCTCAAGGTCAAGGTCATTTGAAGGTCTAATCAATAAGGTAGGATTTAAGAGTCTGGCTTTTTAAGGCCATTGAAATATGAAAATAACAATCCATATATCGAGTTCGGTAGACCTACATCAAACAATGTACAAATTCATTATAGGATCAAAAAAGTGAAAGCTTTGTACCCATAAGAAAAATGTACCTTGAAAAAAGAAGTTTGTCTTATTTTTTTAACTTAAAATGGCAAAAAATGCATTTACTAGAGATGTCCGGATGTATTTGCGGCTATGCAGATCTCTGCATGTGTATATTTTTAGATGAGTTGATGAGCAAATGTGTGTATATATGGGGATGTATGGATATGTGAATGTGTCGATGTGCGAATCTGTGGATGTGTGGATGTACCGATGTCTACGTGTGTGGATGTATCTAATCGATTTTTTGAACTTGTAATGAACTTAATGCCTTGATGTAGCTCTACAGAACTGGATATATGGATTGTTATTTTCATATTTCAATGACCTGAAAATACTAGATATGGTCAAAATAAGCTAAGATTCAGCGACTCTTAAAACCTATATATGATTTTTTAAATTTTTTAACATCATTATTGATTTGACCTTCAAATGACATTGACCTTGAGCTGAAACCTGATTCATATTCAGCATTCTGAAAAACCCATGTATGAATTTTTCCAGATTTTTGAGCCTTTTTTATAAGTTGACCTTCAAATGACCTTGAAAACGAAAAAACCAATCGCAGATTTGGAATCAGCGTCCCGAAATACGTATAACCTGACAGGTCACCTTCGTGGACTTTGACTTTTTTTTATTTTGTGTGCCTGTGTAATTAGTTTAAAATATATTAAGAAAAATTATTCAAGAATTTACCCATTCTCTCCCCCTTATCTCCGAAACTATAAGACGTAAAATTTTGAAAACTTCACAGGAAAAATAAGGAGAAAACCCTATTATTAATTTTGGGGGACAAATTATAGAATTAAATGGAAAATATAAAATTAAAATTGTTTCTAATTCATTGTGTAATATATCAAATCAAAGGGCTCATTATGACGAATACAAATATATATTTTTAAAAAAATTAAAAATAACTTGTTTAAAAGATGTTAACAAAAATAAAAAAACTAGCCATTCCCCTCTCGCTATCTCCGAAACTATAAAACGTAAAATTTTGAAAAACATAAAGATATAGGGCCTCACCTGAATTTTACAGGAAAAATAAGGAGGAACCCTTAATATTAATTTTGGGGGGCAAATTATAGAATTAATTGGAAAATATTAAATTAAAATTGTTTCTAAAGAAATACAAATATATTTTTTTCATGTTTTAAAAATCAATTAAACAACTGATTTTATTAAAAAATATAAAAACTACCCATTTCTCTCTTTATTACCGAAACCACACGACCTAAAATTTATTTATTAACAAAAATATAAAACGTCAACTTATCCCCCCCCTTTATTTTAGAAACGACACGACCTAAAATTTTGAGAAATATATTTTATTTGTATTTTTAAAATAATTTGTTTAAAAGATTTAATAATTTATTATAAAAAAGTTGACCCATTATTAATTTATATAAATATTTTTATAAAAATCAAGTGGATCATGTAGTAGCAAAAATAAAGGGCTCTGTGTGGGAAACCAAATTTGTTTAATTTGTGCAATTTACCTCTGCTTCTAATTTTTTAGGCGGTGATAAATCTGCAGAGGGGTCTATGAAAACGCTTAGTTGAAAAGATAGCTTCTATTAGGTAAATAGAAGAAAATGCAAAATGATGATACGGAACCCTTAGTATGCGAGTCCAACTAGCACTTGACCAAATGTATTTGTCTAAAGTTTGAAACCATTTCCAACTTAGAAAAATACATACACCAGTCTTATGCAAACTGACTGAATATTTGCTGCTACTATATAGAAATAAAATGCAGTAAATGTGTTCAAGGTCTAATCTAAATAGGTTTTTAAAATTTCCTGTGAAATTTTCACACATGTGTTTAATCAAATTTTATGTCAGCATTTATTTTATTTATTTATTATAGAATATGTACTTTATGTTACCTTAAAAAAACAACATATATTATTACTAATACACACAAATTTTGTTTTTCAGTTACTTTTAGGGGTGACATCCTCAAGTATTCAAACAGTACTTCTCAAGCACTTACATTATTTAGCAAATATGTTAGTTTCATTCCCAAATATTACAAAATCACTAATTAAGCAACTCATTCATCTATGGGGAACATCAGATGATTATGTTCGAGTCTTGGCATTTTTCTGCATTCTAAGGATAACTACAAGTCAGCCTAAAACTATATTGGATACAGTCCTGAAATCAATGTATCTAACATATGTGAAAAATTCAAAATTTGTAAATTTTAAAGGTTTAGCACCTATTAACTTTATGAGAAGATCATTGGTAGAAATGTATTCCTTAGATGTTGATGTTTCATATCAACATGTTTTTCTGTACATCAGACAACTTGCTATACATTTGAGAAATGCCATTACTGTGAAGAAGAAAGAGAACATTCAGGCTGTTTATAATTGGCAGTTTATTAATTCTTTGAGATTGTGGGGTAGTCTATTAACTGCTACTCATAATAAAGCAACAATGAAGCAATTAATTTATCCATTTGTGCAAGTGTGTTTGGGAACAATTAAATTGGTTCCTACTGCACAGTATTATCCTTTAAGGTTCCATGTTTTACAAATTCTGATTGATTTCGTTAGAGACACAGATGTCTTCATACCAATTCTTCCTTTTTTGCTCGAGGTAAGTTTTCCTAGTAGTATAGTTATGATTATTTATAGCTAAACTGTATTAGATTATCTTAATGTGATCCTTATTTATAGAATATTTCAAACTGAAAACTTTTAAAAGTTTCAAGGGACACAAATATTTACTGTACATTTAGGTTTGTAGATTTTTAAGTATGAGTTTTCTATTTAATATATTTTTAGATTTGCTGGATTTTCAGTTACACTGCAAGTTCACATAAACTTTGTTACTGTAAATTGTACTTTACATTATTGTTTGCAGTTTTCTGTTAGTTTGGTTGGTTTTAATATCATTATGGGATCTGTTGGATCATGACAATAATGTCACTGTCAACAAATTCATCATGTATCACTTGTTTTTAAAGTTCAATGATTTTGAACTGGTCGCTAATAATTAAAGAGGTATTCAATAAATAATATACATATTCATAATTCATAACGTTAGATGTGCTGCTGTTTGTTTTATTTAAGGAAATAATGATTTTACCCACTGGCTAAGTAGTAGGCTTAGGTAACAATTTGATCTTGTTAGTCATACATTTATCTTATATAAAGTTGAAAAAATACAAAAGAAAAATCTAAAAAGTGATATTTTAATTTAATTTAGTCCACACATGACTTATGCAGTAATCACAAGTAGAAGAGGGTGTGTTTAATAGCCGCAACAGCCATTTTTAAGACATTGTGAACATCCAATTCATTAAACAATGAGATATTCTATATAGTTGCGGATACAGAATTGTCGTTTGGTAGACCTTAACCTCGCTGGGGAGGGCTTGGTCCCGCTGAAGATGGCTTGATCCCGCTGAGGATAGCTTTTCGCAAAATAAACACTAAAAAGCCTCGATCTGCCAATGATTCTATACAAAATTAGGTTTAATAGATTTATAATTTAGCGAAATTTTGTGTTGATAAACTTTCTAGTATAAAAACTAAAATGCATCTAATTGTTTCCAAACTCTATTTTGCACCTGCTATGGTGATTGATTGTATTTTCATAATTTTCTGTTTCTTAAAAAATGTTCTATAATCTCATTTAAATGACTTTTAACTCTTCTTCAGTCTTAATCAGCATCATATACTAACTTCCTTGTGCCACGGACGAAAAAATGTCTTGTTTTAAACAAAGACTATTCTTAGGTAAAGCTTCCAAAAATTACTTCATAATGCCTAATTTGATATGAAGTGAAGGTTACAGAATTTTGGAGCGTTCAACCAGCCCCTCATACATTTTCTCTGCTAGTATGCAATGATGCTATTTTTAGCCAATCTATTTTAACCCAAAGTTGTGCTTTATTTAGCAAGGATATTTTGTATATCCTCTTAGAAAAATTAAATTTAAAATTGTGCATTGTCTTAATTGCCATTGAGAACGAAGTCTGACATAGACCCTGAAACGTTTGGAATTTCAAATATGCAAACTTTTCTGAAAGTTTCTATATGAAACATTTTGTGTAGGTCAGGTTCTATATACATTTTCATTTTGTGCCAAGTATGGAAGAAATCTTTTTCTCATTTCATCATTCGCAAGATCTCTGTGAAATTATATAATTTAGTTTGAGAAAATAGTTGAGCTATATGGTTTTTTGTTTTTACCTCCGAATTCACAAAATCATTTACATACTCCACACATGCCATTTAAATAAGAAATAAAATCTCCATAAGCAACAATTAGTGTAGATAGATGAATATTTAAATATTTACATGAATATGCCCATTAAATCACACAGAAATTGAATATTATCTCTAGTAGTACTAAGAAAACTAAAAACAAAATTCTTCTCAGAAAATTTAAGTGATAGAAATTATTAACTATGTATTACCTTTTAACTGACCTGGTAGCATCATATTACAAATAAGGATACAGAACTTATCCATGAAAGTTGTTGATAGCCATTATTATGAGGTGACCTTCATCATCATAAATAAAATATTATTAAATAGTTAACTAGCTCACTCTTTTATTTTAGAATTAATTTTGTGATATTCTTAAAAGTTAAAACGACAACTTACTATAGTATGGTAACAATATCATGACAATATAAAAATTACATTTATTGAAAAGTTTGTAAAGGAGTTGTAATATTTTTCTGTAAATTTTTCAGATTTTAACAAATTTGGATTTTAATCAAAAGCATCAAAAAGTTTCTATGAAACCCATGCATTTCACTTGCTTGTTAAGATTATCAAAGTCACAGCTTCAAGAAAATGGCTTTAAAGATATGGTTTTGGAAATGGTTTATGGACAATTACTTGAATATACTACAACACAATCTCACACAATCGGATTTCCAGAATTATCTCTGATTAGCATTATTCAGGTAAGTTTCAATATTATTATCATTTTGAAATGTCATTGACATTATTATAAATAGTAGAATTTGATGATAGTTTTTATCAGGGTGATTTACATTCTTGGTAGGATACACTTTTTCATCAATGTAAATAAATAAGGAACTGTAAGATCTTCCTATTTCCTTATGATTTCTCTGAATATTCATTTAAACATTTAATGTCATTCAACCTTATTCAAAGTAATTTAAATCATCCTACAATATACTGGATAATTTAGAGAACATATTTTCCCGCATGTTTATTTTTTTTGAATACCTGGGTTTGCATTTATAAAATCTATTCACACTAACCTTAAAATATGATCGATTAGCTGCTAACCACAGATTTTTCAAAACTAAAATATCAACTCATTTTACTCTATTTAAATAGCACATTAAAAGATCGTATATTTTTACACATTATAACTGAGTTGCTTCAAAAGTATCAAGATTCCATTAATATATTTAGTATTGAAGATAAATCAAATATTCAAAAAATATGTCATCAACTTTCATCTCAATGGATAGAATTGAATAATACTTGATGAAAATTTACTGAAAACTTTATTCATTTGTACTAGCTGCCAAAGTTAGAATATTTAAGGGTAAAAAACAGTTTATCTCGATTTCCGGCAAAACTAAAAGTCCTATGAAAAAAAGTTAAATGGCAGGGATTAAAAATATCTACAAGTTTTGTGTTTACATTTTCTTCTCATTTTGGTTTTTTATTTTTATCTTTTACAAAAAAATATTTTCACGAAATTTGGTCAAAACTTACCTTTATATGTCCCAAATACACTGTGAATATCGTGAAAATATTTTTTTTTGTAAAAGATAAAAATAAAAAACCAAAATGTGAAGAAAATGTAAACATAAAAGTTGTAGATATTTTTATTCCCTGTCATTTAGCTTTTTTTCATAGGACTTGTATTGCCGGAAATCGAGATAAACCGTTTTTTACCCCTACAACTCCACCCTCTCCCCTTTCCCGACCACGGATCGCCTGTAAATTATTTTTCCTTTAATTTTTTTCGTATTCTCTTCCTTTTCCAATAGGTTTTATCCTACTATTATTTTTTTTTCACTTTTTACCATTTTCAAAGGCTTCAGCCTTAGTCTAATTATTTTTATAAATTAATTTAGAAAAAAATAATTTGTTGAAAACTGGCAGTCATATAAAGATATAGTTTTGAAAATGTGCTTTATACAGAACCAAGTGGTATATGTTATCTACTTTGTATACTCATACTCAAAATTAATGATTAAAAACAGTGTAAATAAATATTTCAACTTTCAGATTAAGGCATTCCTGAAGAAATGCCGAAATTCAAATTACAATAGAAAAATGAAAATGGTGTTGGAAAAAATTCAACAAAACAGTAATTTTATTGAATCTGAACGTTCTAAAATGGCATTCAATCTAAGTGAATTTAAAAAAATCGAAGGGTGGGAATCACAAATTAAAACTAAAGGTACTCCTTTGTCCACATTCTATGAAAATTGGAATAAACTAAGAACCATTAAGAAGAATAAACAGTTGACTAACAATGAAGAATTGGCGGATTACAAATTACCAACAGTTAAAAAGTCAAATAAAGATCTGAATAAGAAACAATCAGATGGCCCAGTAGAATTATTTCCCAGTGATTCTGAAGATGAAGAAGAGAATGTGCCTAAAAAAAGAAGAGGAAAAAGAGGTGGTAAAAATGTTAACAAAGTTGTTGTAGATGAAAGTGGACCTATCGATGATGGTGGTGAGGGGGATATTGTAGAAGATATACAGGTAGATGACTGGTAATTGTATAAGATTAACATGAATAAAGATTTTATCAAACGTTTTACAAATACATTTTTTGGTACCAATTTAAAATCTCATATCCTTAATTCATTAATTTTTTTAAAATTTTTCTGTAAATGACCAGCAAATTAGGCTAAATGAAATAAAAATTGTGTTCCAAAATGAAGAGTGAAGATTGGCCCAATTTTGGTTTTCTGCTTTAGGAGTTTAATTTCTTCTAAGTTAATAGTGTGAAGCTGGATTGGTTTAATATTGTCATCTTTGGATAACAATGGGGTCTGTATTTTTTGGTTCCTCATGAAAAACTTTTGTTGAAGTTCGAAAATGTTATATTATTAATTCTGGTACTGTAGTTTTCGGGCATCGTTATAAGGCTGGGCTTATGACGGCTTTGGTTTGACAGGATTTTGACATTTTTATTGCTTATTTTTAGGGGATAACCAATATATGGTTATTATTGATTTCCTCTATTATAGGTTTGGTCAGTATAGCGCTGGTTGCGTGGCACTTTGGATGATCTGCTCTCATTATTGGTAATATGGAGGTGTTTATTTTTAATTCTAGATGCTTGTGGCAGAAAATATGCTGGGGATTCTTATTTGGAAGTTGACTGGTTACTGACATTGCTACTGGTTTATTTTGGGGGTGTTTTGCCAGTGGGTGCGAAAACATTTCGGGGTTTTCCGAAAACTTGACTATGTATTGGATAATGTCGCTGGATTTGAACTACAATAGGTTGACTTGGCAAAATTTGAATGGTGCTGCTTTGAATCCCAGAAATTTTTTGAACATTGAAAGTTATTACTAAATTGACTGAAATTTTCTGGATGATATGGAGGGCTTGGCATTGCCTGAGACCAAAATTTGGACGATAAATATTAGGTGATTGTTTTTGTTGCACTGTTTGTGGAGGATTTTTGAAACTATGTAAAGAATAAATAAAATTTCCTTCTTCCAAAATATAATTAATTGCCGTCTCAGTAGTATCTTATTATAGCTTGCAAAGTTCCTGAAAGATTTCTAATAAAAGGTGAATTGATTATACGGTTTTAAAAAACTAATTTAGTTTCGTTATTCATTTCGGTAATAGGTAAACTAGCGATTCTTTGAACTAACTGGCTGCGTAATACTTGAAGACATTTACCAAAATCAGTACCCGACAAAAAGCAATCTAGACTATCTCCAAAATATTGTTCTAAAGCATTATGTCAGTTGGCTTCTACAGCCAACCAAAACATTTGCATATCCAATTAATTTAGATCCGTTTGGCGTCTAAGAGTCAAAACCCACGTACTCGGAAGCTTGGAAAAAGACTGCGCCAGTTATAAGTTAGTTGTTTAAAATTAGTTTTTAAAAAATTTTAAACTTTTTTCCAAAAAATAAACAAAATTACGTGAACATCGAACAATGGTTAAGCTTAGAATGATCTAAAAGACAATCTTTCGCATAAAGAATACAAAAGGCGTCAGCGTTTATTTCAACGTGACGCAAACATTATTAATAAGCAATAAACAATTTGATTCATATAACTCACACTACATTAGACAGTTGCATTAGATTTTTTGCAAAACGTGGTAGTCAACTTTTTCAGGATATTGGGATCGTCTTTGATTGGTCCGTATCCTCCGGACATAAATGGCAATTTTGTATTTGAGGTAGTTAATATATTTGTTAGTCTATTCTTTAACTCTTGTGCTTTTTCTTGACTCTTGAGGTATGTAACAGCAGGTAGACATATAGAATCTTGAAGCGTAACGAGTTTTTTGTAATACATTTTTTGTCTTTGGAATCTGCAACTATGCTTTTCTAATAATAGCTAGTAAAGTTGATCAACCTCTCCCAATAATCATCTATAATTTTGTATACATTTTGGTCAATCAAATGTCTAAACATGTGAATTTGACAAAATCAGAATGTGTAGCCTTTTTTGTTTTCATTTCACTTAACAATCATTGGGTCTTTTCTCCAATGATGTAATCTCCGAAAAGTGCTGATATAATGTATGGCTGGTAAAAAATCAAAACGTCATTGTTTTAATTATGATTTGTGTTCTTGATTATGGATAGCATTTTTAAAACTACTTGGTGCCAAGTGGAGTGGATGGTGTGATGACAGTAAATCTCACATTCTTATCTCCCATTGAAAGAGATTTATTTTAGTTTAGTTAAGAAAGGGCCGTAATTGTATTGTGATCAAGACACGTGCTTAAGATTAACATGAATAAAGATTTTATCAAACGTTTTACAAATACATTTTTGCATTTATAGCGTTAAGTACCAATTTAAAATAGCTCATATCCTTAATTCATTAATTAAATTGTTCAATGAAGAAATTTTTCTTTTAAAATGGGATAATATGTGATACATAAGTATAAATGACCAGCAAATTAGAAAAGCCCTTTGAATCCGCCGTGAATGATTATAATAATGGAAGAGGCGGCCTAACTTATCCTTGGGTCTAAACAGTTCTGGTAGTCGCTCAATTATGTCCATGCTCAAATATAACAGCTGTTACAAAACAAAGCAATTTGAAAACCATATGAAACCCTACAGATCAGTAGCACTTAACCCATATTGATTGGAAGACTTAAAGACATGATAAATGGCAGTTTTGGGCATCTTGATAGATGTCTAGCTTTTATGCAACTGAGAAGATCAGGCAATAGTAATGAAACTAAAATAATGATTATCGATATAGAGGTAGTTTAAGTACTAATCGGAAGTTTGAATATGTATGGACTGATGCTCACTATTGTGAATAACTTTTTAAATGTTGAGAAGGTTTTAGAAAAAATATACAATTGCAACTCTAGAAGCCTTAGGTATCATATTTGGATAACAATTGTGTGATTCTTATAATGGAAGCAGTTTACTGTAGTTCCTGGTTCGAGTTTATGATATTAAATTAAACAAAACTTTAATTTGGTGCAAATAATGCTGTCGATATCCACTTCTCGGAGTAAATCATGTTCAATATTCATTAAAGTGAGGTGATTCAGACATTGTTGGCTCATCGTGTTCCTTAAATCATTTTTATCACGTTTTAATGTTGAGAAAGATCGTTCACCACTACAGTTGGCGATCATGAGAGACAAATACCTAAATGCGCAAAGCAATTTCAACATTCGGGAAACAAGATTGTAAAGAATTATTTATCAACAGCTTGTAAACCTTTATTTCCAGAGCCTCATGATTCCTGCTGTCAATAATACTAGGCACATCAGAATTGAGCATTGCGGCGAACTGCACTAATTCGTCGCCCAGACTGTCCTCCAAATCATCTGCGTAAGCACTCTTACTAGGCCGATTTTTTCAAAATTTCTTCTGATGGAAGGGATTTAAAAAATGCCAGCAATTTTATAACTGTTCATACATTTACCTAAAGCAGTGAGTACGTTATCAATGGTGACAATAAACACCTGAATTTCATACCATTTTCCAGGTGTTTGATTTTCAACAAAGTCGTCTGGCGTAGAGGAGCCGCTATAATTATCGAATTTTGTATTTCCTTTCCTGCGTCTAGAAGTTTCTTGCTGATATGCATCACAGCCAGTCAGTTCTTTGGCTGTTGCCTCAATATCTGAAAATGTAGATCGCATTGCTTGCTCGTATTCATGTAATGATTCATAAAGGGCGTACCCAGTGTTAAGGTCTTGATCATCCGATTGCAGCGCAGCACTAGTCGCTTGCAAACGTTCTAGTATTCTATTCCAGAATATTGCCATTATTCCAATTGTCTTCTATTGTTTTATTTCTATTGTGGTGTTATTGCCCAAAAAAACATAAAAGTAGCCATTATTCCAGTTTACAAATTATTCATCTTTGAAACTAGACTGTAAGCTTGATTGCGGCACTCTGCCTTCTGATCCACGTCAGTGGAAATGTCTTCCAAATTTTTCTTGATAGTAGTATACCCACACAAAAGCGCCTTCGTAGCATCAGCTCGGGCTGACCACCTAGTGTCCGACAACATTTTCAATACAGAACTGTTTGACACATTTTCGTTTAGTGCATTCGTAAGACGACCCCATCGATGAGTAGAAGCAGAAAAAAAGGTGTATAAATGTTCAATAAAATCGAAGAAGATTGATGCTTCAGTACAGCAATCTGCGGCACACTTAGCAACCAGATTTAATGAGTGCGCAAGCCACAGAATAAATTCTGCATACTTATTTATTTGCTTAATATGTGCTTGTACGCCGCTGTATTTCCCACTCATATTGTTGGCGTTGTCATAGCTTTGCCCACGACAATCTTTGATAACAATGCCACTCTCATTTAAAAAATTTAATAAGCTTTCAGCCAGTTGTTGACCAGTATGGCCTTCCATGTCCAAGAACTTAACAAATCTTTCCACTGGTCCAGATGGTAGAACATAGCGCACTATTAGGGTAAGTTGATCTACATGGGATATTATCTGGAGTAGAATCCAATGACACTGAGTAGTATTTGCAGCTCATAATTTCACAAATAATTTGATCCAGCATGCTTGATGCTATTAGATGAATAAACTCCTCATATGTTGTTTTCGATAAATATGACGTATGCCCCCTTCCTTTATTGGCATGACTGAATATGTTGTGCCATAAAATCATCAAATTTGGCGATTAGTTCTAATAAACCTAAATAATTACCATTATGGGATGAACCAACAGTTTCATCACTGCCTCGAAAAGCAAGTCCAGCGTAGTGTGGGCCCGTATCTCTTGACCTGCCGCTCATATTACCTACGATTAATGAATTTTTAAAATTAATGTTCAGAACAATCAAAATCGTACCTGAGGCAGGCAGGCAGGAATGCAGCTAACGCTCCATTTATTTCACGAGAAAAATCCGACCATATTTAACAAACCACGTAGACTCTAATAAATATTTAGGGAAGTACATCCTGAAAAGTACATCCCAAAAATCCTGGATTAAACTATAAAAAGACCTGACCCATCCATATACAGTATAAGTAACTGTTGCCTTCTTAAGAAATTTAATATATCAAATAAACACTCGGCACTTTTCATGCGAATGGAGTCACGGAAATCCAACCAGATAATTTAAAAAATCACAATCATTTGTTATTTTATAAGGTTGGCTCGGTTGGCTACGGTCAGATCTTTCAGATGAACCCTACAACTGCTCAGAGTGAAAAGTAATAATATTTTCTTATTTTAAATTAAAAATATCTTACCTTATGCACAGTTATTATCGTTGAATGCTTTTCTCTCCTTGACTATGTAAAAACACTGTTCTATTTAGTATCTTTCAAAAGATAATTTAATACTTCAAACAATCGGTTGCACCACTATATTACGTAAGAAAACAATGCACAACACAATTACGAAACCACTTCTCTCAAGAATGGTTCATATCGAAAGTACTACTATTATCATCCCAACGTAAATACCGATCATTCCTTTTAGTTTGTTAGTCAATATAACCCTTTTCAAATCGGTCGGGTTATTAGGACTAGCACGGAGAAAATATTAAGGAATTCCCCGTTTTGTTTAGCAATATTGACAACTTGCGTGTAGTGCGGTGCGAAACTTGATTTTTAGTATGACCAGCAGATAGAAAAATAAAGTTGACCATTTTGATGCAAATATTTTCTTCTTAGTAATTCTGACTAAATCTAATATATAATACTTTTTTATGGTCGGAAAACGTTGATGGGCGGGGCGCGCAGCATTTGCTACTCTTGCTTCGTGGTTAATCCGACACAGTGGAAGGCTTGTGGCAAAAAACAGAAGGGCTAGATGTGTTGCTTATATAAAGCTTGAACTTATGAAAACTGCCCCTCAAAGCTATAAATACAATGCTCATGTATATGTTGAATCTCTTTGTATATATAACATTGGTAGCGCATTTCCATATGACTTGCAAACTGGTAAAAGTTATTGGACCAGATATGACATCCCTATCTACTGATAAAGAATTTAGTCCGAAATTTTATATCTTGTTATTTAAGCTCTTTAGAATATAAACAATTTCAAAATTCTGGTATAAGTAAACTGACCACTAGTTTTTATTTTGTAGTAGGTAAGTGTAGGCGGGTGAGGGGATTGTTTCCGCTGTGTATTCAGACTTGGCAGCACTTGTAGTATAGTTTGATGTTCTAAACAAATATCTGTTGTCTGATTTGTTTATTTATTCTGCCCACACGTTTAGTCTATTTGTTTTTGACACTTATTTACATGTACCGTACCGGACCTGAGTCATTAAACCTTCCCATAAATTTGCTGACTTGATTTTCTGAATTGTCCCTCTTTCTAGGACAATTTTTTTCGATATGCCCCCTCTAGACCAATTTTTTTCCTAATTTGCCCCTCCCTATACTAAATGCTGGGTACGCCCTTGCTTATTTAAATTTTGCATGTTACGTTGCTAATGTGAGTTGATTGTATATCTCTCAAAGACCTTTAATTGAGCTTGCAAGTCTACGCCTTTTGAAGAGTAGTTCGTTGGTTAATGACGTGTTCTTTAAACATGCTAGTTGTGGACGATGTCATAAATTTTGACAAATGTGTTAAAAACAGCCTAAATATAGCTGAAAACGCTCGATATTCTTTTTCGAGAGGAATGCTGCAGTGACCAAAGAAGCGCAGGAGAAATTTATTGTCAACCTATTTCTACTCCGTATTCAAATGAAAGTTAAATAGTCCGGAAGCCCGTGACCCTGAAACTATCGTTATCTCATAGTTGGAAATTCGAATACAATAATCTAGGAGTAGGTGACACTGAAGAGCCGATGTCGCAGAATTTACTCAACTGATAATAAATTGACTCCATGTAAAAATTAAAAAGGGTTCCTTCGCGCAGTTTGTTTTAAAAAGTAAATAGTCAATTACTTTGATTCCGTTAGGCTTAAGTGAACTGTAATGTTATAGACACCTTGCCGAGTCGTAATTTTATACATTTTGTTAGTGTAGAGATAAGATGGCAGTATAGGTAGTGCCGCAGTAACTATTTTATTTTCAAAATTGGTTTCATGCGTCACGATCAAACTAAAGTTTGAATGGAATACACAATTGCAATGTCGATTTTTCAGTGTCAGCTGCTCCGCAATTAATATATTTGACTTTTTCTGGTTCGGGACGGCGGCTTATCAGGGTCACTAGCTCCCGAACTATTTATTACATTTCAATATGAATACTGATGGGAACTGTCAGTTTGACAATAAACTTCTGCACTTCTTTGATCCTTCCACCACTCCAAGATCGGGCATTTTCCGTTGTGCTAATTTAAAATCGATCCATCTTACTTAATACGTCCAGTATTAAAAAAAAATCACAAATTATTTATAAGGTGTTTATGCATCTGCGGCCACCTTTAGCGTGTCATAAACAATTTTTGCAAAAGGGTGTGTGATTTAGTTTTAAAAGGTATCGATTTTTCAAAATGACGAATTTAAGCTTTTTTACAAGCTATATAACTTGCAGTGTTTGTTGTTCGGGTCAAATCTTGAATTTTAAATTAGTTATCCTTAACTGTTTGAGATGAAATTTTTACATACACGTTTAGTTTGGATGGCAATGCATCGTTAGCTAAGAGTCATTCCAAATCCAATATGTCGGACGGCACAAGATAGCGGACTAGCCATTTTTTGTGCATTCCCGCGATATGGGTATCAAATGAAAGAATTTGCTGAGAATACGAAAAATCAAATGACTTCACTCTAAATCAAATATGGCGGACCGCCCAAGATGGCGGACTAGTTATTATTTTTAAGCACTCTCATAATATGGGTCTCAAATGAAAGGGTTTGCTGAGAAGAATACGAAAAATAAAATGACTTCACTCTAAATCCAATATGGCCAACTAGTTATTTTTTTCGTACTCCTATAATATGGGTATCAAATTAAATGGTTTATTGAGAAGAATACGAATAAACTGACGTCTGCGTTCAGACTTTCGAGAAGATGGTCTAATATTGTCCGGCTAAACGGTTAGATGGCGCTCAAAAACTGAGTAGGCCGAATAGGTCTGAAATTTTGTTAACTCGGAGTTTTTAAAGTCGCAGATTATGATTTTTGGTCAAATCTGGCAACTGAATTTTAAGGTAGTAGTAGTAGTAGGCTTCATATTATGACTTGTGTAATTTGTCGAGATGGGCGTCAATAGGATTGATTTCCAACATGTCTAGCAGAAGGAAAGCTCCACGACACGAGTGTTAGCTTTAAGTAGAAACATTTAGATACAATCAGTAACTTAATTTCGATATAAGTAAATCTACAAAAAAAAGTATTTTATAAAATAAGTAAATGCGCCTACTTAAGTTAATCCCGCGACAAGCTTTTATCATATAAATTGTGTAATGTAATAAATTGATGGGTTTGATGCAATTTAAGGTTTATTTTATTCTTTTTAAAGCATTTACATAAAAGCTTGTTTTTAAAAATGATTTTACTATTAATTTATTGCAAATGACCTATTGGATGCATTGTGTTATAATCAACAGTTTATATACATTAAAGGGAAAAATGAAAAAAGCTTATTTTTTGCTGTTTTGGTAAAAGCGACTTTGTGATGGATTTTGATTTGGAGTCACCACTCTACGAAAGATGGCATTGGTGGCTTGCTATTAAATTTCACTACCCAAAAAAAACCTGTATAGAAATCTGGCATACTTGGTGTAGAATACGGGTTCAACTAAGATAGCTAAATTTCTTCTGAACTTTTTCTCATTGCAAAAGGATAGTTGTAAAAAAACAAGATTCACCTTGAAATAAAACATGTATTTTAACTAAAAATATAAACAACATAAGTGTATAATCCTTAAAGCATTTTGACATAATAGCATAGAAATGAAATATGAAAATATTTTGTAATTCATATATATATAAAGACTAATTAATACCTGATAAAAGCACTCCACTGGTAAATAATTCAATTAGCACAATCCAATGAGCTCACAACATTCAATAGCACAATTCTGAAACTACTAGAACATTTCCTTATTGCTAATCAGTGTTTTACTGAGCTTGAAGCTCACTAATTTATTTAAAAAATTGGAAGATGTTTTGATCTCTTAGTCTGTTGGATTTAACTTAATTATTATTATGAGCTTGTTCACAATATATATTTTACAATTACAGAAATATTAAACTACTGTGAGCTTTGGTAATTTGCAAAGTTTAAAAAGGCAGTACTGGTTAAGGCGACCAGTAAATGTTTCAAAAAGGATTGTAAATGATTTCGAAAAGGTATAAGGAGTATAAAATGTTTTTGACGCGTAATACTTAAAAAGGCATATGAAAAGAATCTTTGACGTCTTGCACAAAATACCTGAAAAAGAAGAAAAAAAGTTACTTGTAAAATATATTTACACACATACGAATATATAAGGTATGTATATGTTAAGATTAGTATAATAAATTGATAATTAGTAACTAACCAGTCGTTTCTATTTAATTTAACGCGAAATCAATATCAAAATCTATTAGTTGTATGTACGAAATACAGAAGAAGGTTCTCGGCTAGCACCAATATATTGTCTTGCGTTCAATGGGTTGTAAAATCTCGAAAAGATATGTAGCATAATAATTGCTTTGATAAGTTTTAGTTAACCTATGAATTCTTTAGTGTGTTATCTATCCTAGTAAATACAGGGAAACGGCATTACACAGGGCACGACTCCCGATTTAGGGTCTCCGTGGCCTGGTTTTCCATGATACTCATTTATGTTGACATTCATTTCGCGATAAAATATTAAATTCAGACATAAGTTGTCCGAATTACATAAATAATTATTCTATATTTTAATCAGTTGTGGGAAGCGAAACCGATGACGGTTCTGAACTAGAAACAATATATTGTGTGCATTCAGTGGATTGTAAAACCCTGAAAATGTAGTATCATTATTGTTTTGATAGGTTTCATTTAACATATGAAATGTTTTGTAAGATTTTTATACTAGGCACCTCGGAAAACGACACCCGATTTAGGATTCTCCCTGACACTCCTAGACGTAGACATTAATTTCGCCTTAAAATATTAAATTCAGTTGTATGTCCGAATTACATAAATAATTATCAGTTGTGCGAAGCGCAACTGATGAAGATTCTTGACTAGAAACAATATATTGTCATCCGTTCAATGGATGGTGAAATCACGAAAAAAATAGTATTATAATTGTCAGTTTATTATTGGAAAATTATTTTCTTATTGTAAAAACGTTCATGTATTATATAAAAGTTTTGATATATACAAAAATAATGTAAAGTTCTTTACATATTTGCTTAAAGTTCTAGTTTCATATATATATTTATATAAAATGAAGTTTCCAGTGTCATTTAAATAAGTAAAATTGCCTACTTTCGGTTTTTACCGTATTTTATTTTCCCTACGAAATAAGATCTTTACTCGCGTAAAAAGTATCTTACATAATAACACAGGTACTATAAGATCTTCACGCAAAAATTTTCAAAACCAATGGAAAAGTTTGCGTGATCGTGTTTAGAACAATAATAATTCCAAAAACTGGTGTTTTGTATTTTAAATTGATGTCTATCTACTCTATCACCAAAATCTTCAAAAAATATTTATCATACAGTCGGTCTTGTTTCATTTTCATTACAACTATAGATTGCCCGTTACAATGACTACTGATATAAATGGACCTAGTACTCTCATATACGACTAAACGAAAAATGGGTTGAAACATGAGACAAAAATAGAAAGAGACACAGATATATTTGTTTACAAATATTCCGGCTCCAACAGTAGCGTCCAACTACATTAAACTAAAAGTTGTTATTCAGATTCAAAATAATAGAACTACGTCCTAATCCACAAATATAAATATATTAAAATCCATTAAAAGAGGTGCACAATAACAAAAACAATTAGTGGCTTAATTACTAATATGTAACTGTAATTATCCAAAACATTTATTTATTCACGTAAAATGTAGTTTTATTTACTGCTTAAATGACTTTTGTAAAACTCAGGTAACACGTTCATGATCTGACACTTACCGGTGAGAAGATAATTCGGCCAAGGAATATGCCGTTTTCCTTCATGTTAAACACTGAAATAACACTTTATTATTGTTTCTTACACTTAAACAAAATAATCACTGATTTCAAACAAGTTTCAACCCCAAAACACTTGGAATGAAGTTTGGCAATTTTGCCATAGGGTAGCGGCTGTTTACTATTTTCCAGCAAACATCTTTCAACCCATTTTTAACGTAAACAGGCAAGTCCATTTATATTAGTAGTCATTGGCCCGTTACTATGAAAAGGAAAGTATTAGAAGGGTCATAGTAATAAATTTAGCATATTAGGTAATTATGAAATGTACAGTGAATTGCTAAACAGTATTTATTTTATCGCGACATGTATTCGGACATCCAGGAGTTTTAGGAAAATCGAAAAGTTAGTATGCGAAACAGTAATTGAGAAATGTGAATTTAAAATTTTACATCTACGCGAGTTTTATATACCTGCGCTTTAGAGGGTTGTATTGCAGTTTAATTTAATATTCCCTCCACACTTAAATTAAAAATTATGGCCACGGGGTGCGAGGCAGAATGATGATGAATGAATGAATTCAAAGGGACATATAAGGCAAACATTGTTGAATTAGTGGTCCTTTAAATCTCTATCACCCATTTAAACAATTGAGAATCCCAAAGAAAGAAATGGTTGTTAAATTCGTCAAGAACAATGTATTCAAGATATGTCAGGTCGACGTTGTTGTCATGTAATCCCAAGTAAGCAGCCATTCAAACTGCTTCCAGACCTGCACTATACATCATGCAACTAAGAACACCAAAATATATGTACACTAAGAAAGTTGACTGTCATTTGTTTGATGTGTTCACACTACATATGTGAAACACCATATATTTCGTAAAACGACAACAGGCGAGAATTTTGTTAAAGACAGTTGTGTATAATGTGGGATGAATCTAAAATGCGATACAAAAACCCCATTCATTGAAGGAGTGATGCAGATATGCTATCTAAATGATTGGAGACCAATATGACTGCAAAATTGTCTGAAGCATTAAGATTCACTTGTGTAGAACTAAAATCACCACTATGAAATCAATTGTAGTCCTTATGAATGGCTTGTAATCTTAATTAACTTTACAAGATCAGCCTGGGCCATGGCAATAATCATAACCTAAAATATAATTTTGAAGAAAGATGTTGATGTTGAAACAGGCGATCATAGTGCTAAAAGAGTATCTTATCAAAAAAATCAACAATCTGCTGTCAATAGAATCTTTAGAAATATTTTAAACAGAAAACTAATGACACAAATAAAAAGTCATCTTTTCTACTTATTGAAGTAGTACCAAATATTAATTAGGCCCGAGAATCGGCTAAAGTCACTCAATACTCAAATTTTGGATATCCTCTAACAATAAATTTCATATTGTAAATTTTCCAAAGTATTAGAATCGATAAAACTAAACCAAAGAGCTAAAATTTAATTGGTGTAATTATTTTTGTCGAAAACGAAAGTTTTTATTACAAGGTGGGAACTAAACTTCGAAATTTAAACCAATTTCATTTAAGAACACACTTTTAGAAAGGAAAAATAATTTTGACTAACAATGTTTATGAAAGTGATAAAGTTTGTTAAGAAAGGACTCCAAATAATTCAGATTTGGGTGGATTTGTCCATTAACAAGAAATCACACATTATTTGCAATTTTAAGTGACAAAAATCTATCTTGCAAAATAAAATAATTTTATTCAATTCTATTTATTTAAGTTTTATTGGACTGTTTTGAATTTCGTAGCTATAATAGTAGCAACACAAAGAATTTTTAAATTCCAATTAACAGTAATAACTTGTTGTATAATAATTCATGTCAATTTAATAGTTATGATTTGTAACACCTTTTCATTATCGTTTTCTGTTTCCAATTGATTTTTAATTGGGTAGTAAATGTAGTAAATACATAAAAAGGCTAATGGTTTATTTATTCAACTGTAGCACTAAAGGATTTATTACTAAATATTAATAAACTGTAATAGTAATTGCTTGCTTAGAATTTATTATAAGAACCATGCGAGACAATTATTATGAGTAAATGCAAGTAATTATTAATATTTATTACATTTATTACACTGACCGAAACATATAAATTAGAATATTCTCCGGTAAGTGAGCAAATTAAATGATTTTGACATGAGTAGGGTTTGTTAATTGAGTAAAAATACATGTGTAGGAATCAACAATGCTCATGTGGCGGAGGGTATTAATAAATTAAATAATTAATAAATCACAATACCTAACCCGATATCACATACGAAATGAAACGTCATAATAAAATAATAGTGTAAATTGAATTTTGCAAACAGTTTTGAAAAATATCGAACCTTTAGTCTTTCCAATCCTTCTTGATTTCAAAAGTCCATTCCCACTTGAGGTGCTCATTTTTGTCATCATCTGTAAACAATGAATGAACAGTATAGTTTCCTCTGGCCATCATACCAGAAGGAGCATCTTCAGGTGGGGTTGTGTAGGATTGTATTTCAGATTTGGGAGCATAAGACCCAACCATATGTGTCATTTTATCAACTGAAAGTTAAAATTGTCTTGCTGAGTATATTTAATATTAAGACAATATAAACTTACCAGGTATTCCTAATTTACTTGTTTTCTGTACATACTTCAGTCCATGTACAATTTCTCTTTGTACAATAAATTCAATTCTTATTCTATAGGAAACACCTTCTTTGATAACAAATGTCTCTTTTTTCAGTTGGGATATATCTCCAGTTAAATCCAGTGAAATTTCAGGTCTATCTGTGACTACCAATACTAGTTTCTTGACAATGACCTTCCTTGGGTTATCAGGTTCTGAAAATATACTTATATGAAAGAAATTTAGACAGAAACATTATGTATGAGTTTGTTTTTCTATATTTTTATATGAGCACAACCTTGCTGCCTGTCATTCATTTGTGCAGCTGAACAGTGTCAGTTATTTGAAAACTGCTTGAAATCAAAGTCATATCAAACTAAAAAAACTCCAAACATTTGCATCTTATAAGATTGTGCTTTCAATGAAACTAAACATAAGGTTTCATTTCTTGGAATATCAAATCCATTAAAAAAAACATATTTAAAAGTTTTATTAGACCTCTGTTTCATTTTTAATAATTACTGTGGTGAATATTTCATGTTTGAACTATACCTTTAAAGTTGAGAAGTAAAATTTAATGTCATTTTTAGATTCCCAGTAAAATTATACCAGGTTTAAGATTCTATTACAATGTTTTTTTGTTCACATTTACATCTTTTTAATATATTTTCTTTTATAATAAATTATCACTAATTGCTTTTAACATGATAATTATAAACACAGTAAACATAGACACATATTTCTCGACTTGACCATACAATGTATGGCATCACACCCTAGGGGAAAATTCACTAAACCCCAGATATACTACATATCAAAAGGGTTTAGCTCTGTGGGAGCCCTTGCCAGGTTATCATATTTCTTATTATTATTATTATTATTATTATTACGATCTAAATAAGGCCAGAGGTCCAAAGATCTATTAAGCCCATTGTAAATAAGAAAATACAATTAAACGTTTATATATATTTTTTATAATAATACATTCTTATTACTGAAAGGGTAGATCTTGTCATATCCAATTTATGTTCTAAAAATCAATATTGTAGACCGGTAGTTTTTGTAAAATTACAATAAAACCTATGAAAGAACTTTTTTTAAAGGGCCATATTACCTCACCAGATGACCTTGTCATTATGAATAAATCAGGGTTGGAAGGTAGAAGAGTTGATCTAGAGACACCTCACCTCAGTTTTCGAAATTTAAAGTATAAATACATATAATAATTGAAAAGATTTGGCCATACTTTAGTGGTCTTTCTGGACGAGTCCATTCGAGAAATTGGTAAGGGGTAAGGTCTGTAAAACTTTATCTTTATGATAAATAATCTTATTGTAAATTGTATTTTTTACACACATTTATATTTCTAGCATAATATGAAATATGTAATAAATTTAGCAAAATGGAATACCAAAATTCCATGTAGACACAGTCGATAATTATGGAGCAATCATTTTTAATATGCAACAGGCGCAAGCTGTTAAAAAAGATTTTTCCGTTTGTAAATGATTCAATAAAATATTAAAACATATATATGTGTAGAAATTTGGCTTGTCATTAATTTGTTCTTAAAGTTATTACACATATTTTATTGTTATATAAATATGAAGCACTGATAACAGAAAAAATTATGTTAATTAGTTAACCATGTAATCTTTATATTGTTCAATTCAGATTCCCGTTAAGGACTTTTATATTAAAAAATGGTAATAAATGAAAATCCAAATTTCTGCACATATATAAGTTTTAATATTTTATGGAATCATTCACAAACGGAAAAATCTTTTACGCATTTTACATATTAAAAATGATTGCTCCATCATTATCATCTGTGTTTACATGGAGTTTTGGTGTTCCATTTTGCTAAATTTATTACATAAATCCATATTATGTTAGAAATATAAATATGTGTCTGCATAAAATTAATATTTGCAATAAGATTAGTTCTTATAAGCATAAAGTTTCACAGGTACCACCCTTTAGCAATTTCCCGAATGGACTCGTTCATACGGACCAGTAAAGAATGGCCGAACATATTCAATTATTATATGTATTTATACTTTAAATTTTCGAAAACTGAGATGAGGGGTCTCTAGATCAACCCTTCTCTTTCCAAAGCTGGTTCATAATGCTAGGGTCATCTGATGAGGTAATAGGGTCCATTAAAAAAGTCCTTTCATAGGTTTTACTGAAATTTTGATAAATTACAGGGGCTACAATCTTTCTTTTTAGTACACAAATAGGGTATGAGAAGATCTACTGTCTCAGTTAATAAGACTGTTTTACCTATAAAAAACTATACTATTACCTATAAAAAAAAAACATTTTTTTGTACTTTCGAATAAAGGTTCAATTATCCAAGGAACCAATTAATGAAATTGAGTGTATAGCTACTATGCTCATTTTGTTGCTTTTTCATTTCTCTACAACACTGCCCATAGTAGCAAACACGATTTCTCGGGTAGATTTTGTATAAAAGGTAAAAAAAAGGTTTTTTGTTCAAAATCAAAAATGCATGGATAAAAAATGTTGAATTTTATGTCAATTAGTAATGTTTTATTATTAGAAGAAGTTGATATTGGTTTTGTTCTACTATTAATTTTGTCTCATATTTTCGTAAATGACCTGGGCTATTGTGAATTTGTAAATCCTGCATATTAATTTTATGTTTGTATTTTGTGTTTAATAAGGAAAATTAACTCGCCATTAATGCACGGGTTCAGTTTGTTTTGGTAAAATGTTTTTGTTGTTATATTTTCTTTTTGAAGCCAGCCAATAATACTTTCTCCTTCTCAGGATTTTTTAGATTTCCTAATTTTTCATTACAATTAATTTCGCCTGACGATTCAGTTCGTTAAAATCGATGATATCATATACACCTCCATTTTCATTATGAGTTAGCTCTTCTGTGGTTAACTATATGTGAAATGTATTAACTGCATGCTCAGAATTGCCTACTGAAGAACTATTGTTGGACTTGTTAATAAGTGATCATTGTTTGAGAAAATCAAATCTAATGCTGAAGGCAAGTTAATAATTCTAAAAACTGTGGGTTCAGTTATATATCGGTTGAGATTAGCGTTTTGAACATAGTCCATAAAAAGATTTTTAGCTGTAGTTAATTTTTTATGTACAGTAAATAAAGACCAAGAAATGTTTCTGAAATTACAATCTCCCAATAAATCAAGATAATCTGTACCAATTTTTCAATCAAAATGACATCATATTAATTTATTATTATCTAAACATTTTTATCATATTATCAATCACATAGTTTATTGTTATTATCATTTCAATACTTGACATATGATAATGGTTGGTTTCCAATTGTTATATATATATATTATATATATATATATATATATATGTTATATAACATATATATATATATATATATAATATATATATATATATATATATATATATAATATATGTTATATAACACTTTCAAATTTTCTTTTTTAAAAAAGACTTTATTTATACTTGCACAATTAATAAAACTTTTAATAGAAACTAATATAATGAAAATAATAATAAAACTTAATAACAATAAAAAGACAAAAAATATGTGTTAAACTAACTAGACAGACTTTGTAAGTAACAATGAATACAGACATAAGGCAATTGAACAATTTATAACATTAGAATGCTGACTAAGCTGTCGCAGCGTTTGCTGTTCTCACGGATGTACATCGTCGAAG
Organism: Octodonta nipae; assembly: GCA_034190945.1. Taxonomy (NCBI): domain Eukaryota; kingdom Metazoa; phylum Arthropoda; class Insecta; order Coleoptera; family Chrysomelidae; genus Octodonta; species Octodonta nipae. Next base: position 95,678,974 of record CM067220.1, read on the forward strand.
GTAACCTGAGACGACACGTGGATGCTGATTCAGCTTGGGAACTGTTGCTAGATGGTTTCACATAAGTCGATGGAATAACTTATATAACAACTCCCATCCATATAAAAAAGTTGATGCTACAGCATCGACTTTTAAGGGAGGTTCTGCAATTCCATATCCTCGACAGGACTAAGGAGGCTATGGAGTTTTACCCTGGGCTTGATGGTTGATGGACCTGGTGGTGGTGCTGGATCGGCAGGAGGGCTGATCGTTGGAGGCTTCTGGAATTTCTTCCTGATGATGTTCATGGAAAGGAGGGCAACCACAATTGCGGTTGTTGCCATTGTGATGATCGTAAACCAGGAGGTGTGTTTCTCCAAGAATGGTTGGTCTAGGAGCTTTTCCAATTCCCTGGAGTATTGTCTAAGCTTATGGTTAGCGATATTCAGGTCTCTGGCATCCAATTCTTGTAGTCTCATGGGTTTCAACTTTGGAAGCTGACTGATGGTTGGCAGGTTGTCGCAACAGTTGTAGGGGATGTTGACTGGGTGACTCTTAAGTGTGATGTTGTCAACGTTGCTGGTGGTCCTTCTGGCATGGACCCTGGTGTTTCGATGAAGGCATTGCAACTGGGTTGGATGGTCAGTAGAGAATTTGTCGATATGGATTGGATAACGACATCTTCTCCCTTGCACTTGATGTTGATGGGCAACTGTCCGGAAATCGAGATTAACCAAAGGTTCAGGTCAATCTCTTGAATATTATACTCTTCGGCATATAATATTAAAGGCTTGCAAGTTGGAGGAAGGGCTGCTGGCTGTCTAAGAAGCTGTGCTTCGCAGAGGGCTTCTTTGTCTATGGTGTGTGGAATAACTTTGGAACAGATCTTATGTTCTTTAGATAATGGCTTACAGTCACTCAATTCTTCGAAAGATGCGTACAATAGCGAATCGTCATCTCTCGCGATATATTTTAATTTTGTTGGAAGAATATGGTGAAATCCTGTTCGATATTATCCAAACTGGGATAGGATACAAGCGGTATAGTGTATACGTTTCAGGATTGACTAAGGGGATTTTTAGTACAAAAACAATTTTAGTATTGATTTGAAAAGCTTCCAATTCTATTAGATCGATGTATTGAGCAACATTTGAACTATAGGTTGGAAGTGGTAAGTTATTTTCATAAAGTGACTGTGATATTTTCTGAAGGGATCGACCAAATCTACTGGGTTTATAATTGAGCTATGTAAAATTTTTAGACGGGCGAAAGAGACTGCAGTTAATACATCGTTGAGAGTATCTTCAATGTATACGTAACTTTCCATTAAGCTTTCACACAAATCTAAGACATTGGCTTGAAGTTCATAAAAAGCAAGATCGTTTGTAATGAACACAATTGACTTCCTAATTGCTTCGATATTTTCCGAAAATATTTTCTCTTCGGACTGAAATTTTTGAATTGTGGTGTTAAGGTTCTTAATGACCGAAGTTGTTACTGATAATTGTCGTTTCATTAAGTTTTCAATTTGATGTTGGTCTTTAGTAATTTTGTTTATAGAGTCACTAAAGTATTCTCCGTCTGTTGCATCTAAGTTACCGGAAATAGATTTCCAAATCGATCCCAGTCCATTAATTAGTCCGCGTTTCTTTCTGTTGGTACTGTAAGTCTCAGTGTCAGCGAAAATTTCTGTATATTTGATGTTAACAGATTTTGATATTTGTTTCAGGAGGCTTACGTGAGTCTGTACTTTTGATTTGAAGATTTTAATGTTAGTTTTGTTGTCGTTAATAGTTTCTAAAAGTCTGTTCAGTATATTGTCGTTGTTAGAGATAGCGTCTCGAAAGGGGTTTAGATCTTTGTAAACAAGGAGTGTCCATTTTTCATTAGAAATTTTAAGGGTGCCTTCTTCATGGAAGAAAACTCCTATAGTATTGTTAACAGGCGTAATGGAGTACTGTTGAAGGTTCACGATTGAAAACAGTCCACAGAATCTGAAAAAAGGGATTTATTCAAAATAGGGTTTTAATCTGTCAAAGTTAACTTTAGTTATTTGGTTTGTTTGTAAATTTATGACGGTGGCAGAGTTTTTTCGTATTGCGGTAATTTCGAAGGGGCCGTTGAATTTGTTTTCGGCTTTGTTTTTGATTTGGGACTCTTTTACGTAGACTTTGTCGCCTACTTTGTAATCGGGTTGTTTAGTAGAAACGTGTTGGTCAAATCGCACTTTAGATTTTTCTTTCTGTCTTTCGGTTTTAGCACGGGCGAGTCTGTAGTAATAGTCCATTCTGTTATTTAGGTCTCTTACGTATTTCGAAATCAGTTTTTCCTGGTTGTAAAGGGTTTCTGGAGGCCTACTTGAAGTGTGCCCAAATATAAGTTCGTAGGGCGTGAAACCGGTGGTTTTATTTTTCGTGTTATTATAACAGATGATGGCATAAGGGAGGACATTAAATGGATGTTCGTCTGGATGTTCCGCTGTATTTGCCCTTATCATTTCTGCTAAGGTCGCGTGAAATCTTTCAATAGAACCGTTTGACTCGGGATGTTGAACGCTGGAGAATGTCAGTTTTATGTCGTATAGTTGGCATAGATCCCGCATTAAGGTGTTATCAAATTCACGTCCATAGTCACAATGGATGCGAAGTGGAGTTCCGTAATGTTGAAAGAAAATCAGAAGGGTGTTTACGACAGTTGAAGCTGTTTTGTCGTTTATGGGGTAGGCTTGTGTAAATTTCGTGAGTTCGTCCCTAATAGTGAGTGCATGATTTCTAGATGGATATTCGAAGATGTCAATGTTAATACGTTCGAAAGGAGTCTTGGGTGTTTCCGTAATAACAAAAGGTGCACTTAAGTTTTTCCTACAGAACTTTACTTTTTGGCAAGTTTCGCAGGATTTGATGAATTGTTCTACAGTTTTAATTAAGCCGGTCCAATTGTATTTTTCCCTAATACGTCTGATAGTTTCGTTAATGCCACGATGGAGGTTGTTTTTACCAGAGTGGTATTGTTGTATTATTATAGGAATTTCGTCTTCGGTAGGAGTTGTAACAATGTTTTGGCAGATTTTCAGTTTGATTTCTTTGTCGGAGAGAATGAAAGATAAAATTTCGAGAATGGGAAGTTCTATGTTATTTTCTATGCAGTATGTTTCGGAGTCGTTGAATTGGTCTTGGTTGGTATAAATAATTTTAAAAAGATGTGAGACGACAGTTTCAGGGTCATAGGGCAAAGGTACAACTAAGTATTTTCTATGCCTGACAGATTTACTGGCCATGATGTTAAGAGTGTCATTACTGAAATTAGGTTCTTCTTCGAAAAAGTCATCAATAATTTTGTCGTGTAAGTCGTTGGTTTTGTTTTGCCAAAAGAATGTAACTATGCGTTTGTGGGACTTGTCTAAAAGTTGAGAATTGGATATTTCAATTTTAGAGTAATCGATTATTGACTCAGTTTTGTAGAGTTGAACAAATCGATTAAACTCAGTGATAATTCTTTCGTCATGTTCGTCGTCATTGTCAGAGTTTTCAGGTTGTTCGGAGTCAGTTTCGTTGTTAGCGAAAATTTTGATTTTGGAAAGGAAATCAGCACATTGCTTGAAATGGTCGATTTGATGCGAGAAAGAGCATCTGCGTTTTGGTTTACCTTGCCGGGCTTGTACTCAATCTTATAATTGTATTCCTCTAGCTTAAGGCGCCATCTGGCTAGACGACTGCCAGGATCTTTGATGGAAAAGAGCCAAGTAAGCGGACGGTGGTCACACAGGAGTGTAAACCTTCTCCCAAAAGATACGGTCTGTAGTGCTTAACAGCCCAAACTATGGCCAACAATTCTCGTTCGATGGTGGAATATCGTGTCTCTGCAGCACAGAGGGTGCGAGAAGCGTATGCAACAGGGAGATCTTTTCCTACAAAGGGCCTTGAGAAAGAACCGCTCCAATAGCAAAAGCACTAGCATCAGTAGTGAGCAGGAAGGGTTCTTCAAAGTTTGGATATATCAGGATTGGGTCAGATACAAGGGCTTGCTTCAGTTCATCGAAGGAAGACTTGCAATCTGCGTCAAAGATGAATTTGACGTCTTTTTGGAGTAGTTTAGTCAGAGGTTTAGAGATCTTCGCAAAATTTGGTATGAAGCGTCTGTAATACCCAGCGAGACCAAGAAAAGATTTGATGTCTTTCGGAGTTTGGGGTTGAGGAAAGTTCTGAATACATTCAACCTTTGAAGGGTTTGGTTTTACACCTTCTTGTGTGATAAGATGGCCAAGATAAGCCACTTCTTTACGAAGAAATTCGCACTTATCAGGTTGAATTTTTAGGTTAGACTTCCGAAGTCGTTTAAAAACTTCTGTCAACGGGAAATATGTTCATGGATGGTCGGAGAGTAGACGATGATATCATCCATGTAGACGAGACAACGTTCATTCTGTATACCCAGAAGAATATTGTCCATGACCCTCTGAAAAGTAGAAGGTGCATTTTTTAAACCAAATGGCATACGAACGAATTCGTAATGACCATTTTCGACAGAAAAGCCAGTCTTAGGAATATCTTCCTCTTGGATTTCCAACTGGTGGAACCCGGAAGCGAGATCCAGTGTCGAAAAATATTGACACTTTCCAAGTTGGTCGAGAAGATCAGAGATATTTGGCAGAGGATATTTATCATCTACAGTCAATTCATTTAATTTCCTGTAATCGATAACTACTCGCCACTTTGTTTACCAGAAGCATCGAGCTTCTTGGGGACGACCCATACAGGGGAGGACCAAGGAGATGAGGAGTGCCTAATGATACCTTGTTCAAGCATTTTTCCAATTTGGGTTTTCACTTCCTCTTTATGTACTTGAGGATATCTATAGGATTTAGTGAAAACGGGCTTTGCGTTATTCGTATCAATCGAATGTTTAACCTCGTTAGTGAAAGTCAAGACGTCACCTTCAAGATAGAAAATGTCTTGAAATTCTAAACAAAGATCAGTGATTTGTTCGCGTTCTTCGTCATTTAGATGTTCAGTTCTAATTTGTTGTCTAATAGTCGAGTTTCTGTCTATGTAGTGGGGTTCATGATAATCGTCTGTATTGAAATTCAGAAGAGAGTGAGTTTTGTCAAGTGGTTCCAGTTTTAAATCAGAAAAAGTTACTGTTTTGGGCATCGCGTTAGCGTTGATAATGGAAGTTAGAAATTCACCTTTTGAGTTAATGTGTACGAGTGCGTTTGGAAGTCGTACTTTGTCAATTTCTTGAGTTGGTAAGATGGCGTCGATGTTAGAAAGATCGCATTTAAGTTTAAAGATCTTTTCTGTGCGTGCCTCAATGATTATTTTGTTTTGTGTAGGTGTTTGTGAAGTAATATTAGGCTTAACGTTGAGTGTGTCGGGTACATCAGTCAAGGGTTGATCGTTATCGGGAACTTTGTGTAAAGGGATGGTTTTAAAATTTGTTATTAGCTGTTTAGATTTTAAGTCAACTATGCATTCATAGTGTTCAAGAAAATCTAATCCTAGTATGCCGTCAAACTCAATGTCCAAATCGTATATGAAAACTTTATGTGGGTTACGTGGAGCGAATGGGATTAAAGTTGATTGTGAGATGGGAATTTTTCGTGGGTAATACCTTGAATAGTTACCCTTTCAGGAGATCTTTGGGTGAAATTCTTTACGGTATTTTTTTGAAGATAGAGATACCAGCTCCGGTATCAATAAGTAGTTTGAATTTAGAAGAACGTCAAGAATGTAGTAAAGGTTTTTAGAGTTAACTGTAAGAAGTGGGCTTAAAGAAATAGTTGCTCCGGGAAGTTCAAACTCGGGGTTAAAGTCTCGAGAGTCAAGCTTTGATCGGCGTTTCGAATTCGCCAAAGTTGTTGTCGAATCGGGAGGTTGGTCTAGGCTCAGAAGCGCTAGAAAATCGTGATAATAGTAACAATTAAAAGGCTCGACATTGGTATCGTCAAAAGTTTCTTCGAAGCCAGAATAATTTTGACTATCATCCTCGTAATAATAGGTGTTGCTATTATCACTATAATAGTTCGAATATTGAGTGTAATCATCATTTTGGTGTTGATTAAAATGATGAGTCCTTTCAGGACGGTTATTGGGATTGTTCTGTATGACCGAAGGTCGAGAATAATTCGGGTTCATTTGAGACCTAAAAGGAGGTCTCTGGAAGTTTTGTGGACGAAACTGTTGTCCTTGTTGAAACGGGGGATTATTTGAAGGGAAGTTTGGCCTTGTTAGTTGGTTAGGCCCAACAGGATTTGCCTATGGTTTTGATTGAATGTTTGAGAATTGTTTTGATTTTTCAATTTTGCATTTTCGCACTCAAGATTGGAGTCGATTGTAAAATGTTAGTGGGGACTCGTTCGACAGTTGTTTTAGACGTTGTAAGTCGTGAATAAGGAAGAGAGATCACGAGAATCTCCAAAGTGTAGGGTCAAGAGTTGTTTAATTTCAAGGTACGAATCGGGATTCCTTGAATTTATCAACGGCGCCGCTTTCCCTTTGAGTTTATTCTTGATGTGGATCACTAACAAATACTTTTGATCCGCCGTGGACATGTTATAAGCGCAATTACACGCGTCTATAAAGGTTCCAAGGAAATTTGGTCGCCTTCAAATTCAGGTATTACGGAAAATATTTCCGTTAACCGATATCTCTCGGTTTCGGTGGTAACCGGAGTTGGTGAAGCTTGTGCCATTTTTATATTAATCGATATAAAAGAATTGGAACAAGGGTGTAAAAATAAAATGTTAAAAGGTGTAGAAAGTTAATGAACGTTAGTGGGAATTAACGATTGTTTGAACGATAGAACAGTATGGTATAAAATTAAAATCAATAGTTCAAATAAATCAGTTACTCAAATGGATAAATAAATCAAATAAATATATCAAATAATTCAAGTAATGAAATAAGATCAATATTTCATTCAAATCAAATATATAAAAATCAAATAATAAAATCAATAAAAATCAATCAAATCAAATGTATGAAATCAATTATTAAAAATCAATGCTCAATATAATATATCAAATAATATTTACTTAAAACGAATGACGATTCACCATTACTTACATCAACAGGAACATTGAAAGCGTCGTGTTCTACGTTTGATTGCAGTGAGGACTTCTTCCAGGTTCGTTGTTCCGTTGAAGGATAAGAATCCGCCGGTACCAGTTAGAGTACTCGTATTCTAGTAACGTTAGCCTGATCCTACTGACTGCGCCAATTAGTTATATCACACTTTCAAAATTTATCTTTTAAAAAAGATTTTATTTATACTTGCACAAATAATATAACTTTTAATACAAACTTGAAAATAATTAAAATAACAATAAAAACTTTATAACAATTAAAATGACAAAAATGAGTGGTAAACTAAACTAGACAGAACTGTAAGTAATAATGAATAATGATATAAGGAAAAAGTATAATTTATAACCTAAGAACGCTGACTAAGGTGTCGCAGCGCTTGCAGATCTCACGGATGTTCGTCTGCGGGTAACTGGAGACGACACGTGTTATGCTGAGTCAGCTGGGAACTTGTTTTCTTGTGTTTTTTCATATAAGTCGATGGAATTAACTTATATAATATATATATATATATATATATATATATATATAAGTTAATTAACTGGGAAGTAGCCAATGGGTGTAATGAAATACTCTTTATTTCTTTTGAAAAGCTTTCGGAACAAATTTATTCCTTCTTCAGTTCAAACTGGAAGTTACATAAAATTAACAGTAAGTAATATTAGATTTAAATAATTACAACTTACGATATGTGAGGTTTTGTTATTGAAACTGGCAGTATCCAGAGGATAAAGGGGAGCATATCTTACGAGTTCATATTAATAATATATATAACAAATTATAAAGCTCTCATAATGTTAGACGTATTGTACTGACATTATAATGATTTAAAGTCAGTGGATAATTAAACTATAGTGAGTTGCAAAGGTAGATACCGGAATGCAAAATGTTGAAAACATAAAAATTTTGTTAATAAAATTATTTGCTGATTAGATTATTCCAAATTTTACAGAAAAATAAATTTAGTAATAAGTTATGCTTAATCCGCTGTTAAGGATGATAAATTGCTTAATAAGACATTCTGTGAAATTGGGCTTTCATTGTCTAGTAGGCCACAATAGATAATATTTAATTTTTGCAAATCGGTTCTCTGTTTATGCTATTGGATTGGTTGTTAATGTGAACCATCTCTAGAAAGTTTCGTTGAAAAAAGTTTTTTTCTGTTCTAATATGCTTACGTTATCAAAATCTTCGGTGTGGTTGTTATTATGGCAGTGTATAGCAAGAGCACAGCTATTTTTGCCAAGTATTATGTCACTTTTATGAGAAATTATTCTTAAGATTTTAATAAATTTAACATCTACATTTACTTACACTGTTACTTTTTATGTACTTCCGGTTTTGAACTGAAGAAGGAATAAATATTGTGTTCCGAAAAGCTATTTTGAAAAAGAATAAAGGAGTATTCTGCATTAGAGTTACCCATTGGCTGCTTCACCAGTTAATTAATTTTTTATAGTTTAATTCATCCGTTACAGTCACCTATATATATATATATAATCTATATATATTATATATATATTATATATATATCTAAACAAGAGCTAGGTTCCGGTGAGAACCACGTCTGAATTTATTATCATACTCGAGACGTTTCGACTCCTATCTTTGGAGCCATTAATTGTTTACAGAGAATTCATAAAATGAAAAAGATTTTCAGAGTATAGTGAGTACGACACTTTTCGAGGAGACATCTCAACCTAATGACATCGCCAAGAGTTTTCGTTTCCTGCTTTGGACCATTGATCAAGAGCAAAAGTGAAAAGTTTCAGAGTCTATATCGAACTCGGGGCCTCATCTGCCTACTCCCAATAGTCACTAGGTAACTGAACTGAATTTGAGTCTGCTCTGCTTCTTTTATTTATAGTTAGGCGCTGGGTTAGAGGATGCTCACGATGACCGCGGAGGCCCTCTTCAGAACTTTCCATTCGCCTCTACAGGGAGGATTTCTTCACTGACTAAAACATACAGCAAATTTTTTTCATTCAAATTTCTGCTTCTTTTTGATCTCGTTTTCCTTAAATCTTGCAGAACCGTCAACATCATTCCGAATACTTTCAAACTAAAATATCAACACCTTTTCACGTTCAATTTCCAGTATTCTTAACAAATCAAGTTTCGCCTATTACGAAATTCCCTCAATTCAACAAGACATCAACTTGACCAAACAACCGAAATTTGTATCATTGTTACTCGTCATTACATACTTTCAACCCTCATACCAATTCTGTGGACATTTCGGGTCGCATTTCGAGCAATAAAGCGGCACACTTGGCTCAAAGAAAACAGTGCATCAAAAACAAAACTAACAGGACTTATTACAAAAGTCAAAAACCTGCTTGTCACCTCACTCTCTCAGACGACTGTCCACAACTTTTCTGCTTCTCCTTAGCTCTACAGTTTACACGTCCCTATCCAAATGTATTCAATTTTGCATGACGCAAAAACTATCCCCAAATGAACGAATTATTTTCTCAAGTTGAGGTAGCTTTGGTTAAACTAGCAGATTTGAGGCTGAAGAATACTCGTCAAGACTTGCTAGAGTACTCCGCACATCAAACCACCAAAATCAAACTAAACTTCCAACGAAAGACATGCTTAAAACAAACTACGTGACCGGTGACTAACTATTCTTCCTGCCGACAAAGGTACACGCGACTGTTCTTGCTCAACACTAAAAAAAAAAAAAAAAAAAAAAAAAAAAAAAAAGAAAAAAAAAAAGAAAAAAAAAAGGAACTATATTCAGAAGATGAAATCTCTCCTCCACACTCCAGACTACGAAAAAAAAAAAAAATCTCTCCTCCACAAGACTACGAAATAATTACAATAATCCGACTACTTACTTAGAGAAAAAGACCAAGGAAATCATCAACACAACACATCTTCCTCTTGACGTCAAAAAGACCACCATTCCTCGTGAAAAATCTTCTAAAATTCCCAAATTTACGGACTACCCAAGATTCATAAGCCGGACATTCCTCTTAGGCCGATTGTCAGTTCGGTACAATCCCCGACTCAAGAATTCGCCCGGTACTTAGCCAAAACCCTTCAACCTCTAGCCGAACAAGCATCCTCAAACGTAAAGAACTCTTCTTCCTTTCTAGATACATTAGGCGCTTATAGAATTTCAGAAAATGATATCCTGGTTAGCTTCGATGTTGTATCTCTTTTCACCAATGTCCCCATTTCAGAAACGTTAGATATTCTAAAAACTAAACACAATATCTCTTCTGACATCATCAAACTGGTACAGGACTGTTCTTCTAACACATATTATCAGCTCGGTGAAGGTCGACATAGGTTCGGATCTTAGACTATGGGTGAACAAAAAAATATTTATGCACAAAAACACTAATTTCATGTATAGATGTAAAAACTAAATTTAATTAGATATTAATGTTTTGGATTCAAACATGGTTACCCTTAAAAAGTTTTATATTTTAAACATAAAAGAAAAAGTCAATAAACATTCTTCTTTAAACATATATGATGGTAGCACTCTGACAAATACAGATTACACCATACTTAAATCAATTATTCCTTAAAATACATATGCCATCTTAATAAGAATGGGAAATTGTGAACTGTTTTTTAAATAATCAACCACCATTTCATATAATTTTACCCGCACTAAAATTATTTAGCTCACTGTGAAGAGTCTCATAACTTCACTTAAATATATTTTTAAAATACATTTATGATAATGATATATTTTATTATACCTGGTACGTGTTAAACATCTTTAATATAACATTTAGTCATTTTGTAGAATGATCTGTTCACATTTTCCGCTAAATTGGAATGGATACTCGTGAAGTAATTGTATTTAATTGGTCGCCATTTCACATAATAACATATAATCTGATATCGTTCAGTAGATTAAGACGATGGTCTTTGATACAAAGTTTAATTTTATAGTAATAACTCTTGGTAAGGCTCGGTAAGTGAATTTTTCTTCGGGCAGGCTCCATACAATTCATTTAGTAGCGATAATTGGTAATCTTATCTGAAATAGACCAGCAGCAGTGTTGCAGTTGAGTGGTTAGCGGTTCTTGCTAACTATATAAAGTTTATATGATCAAGTATATCATCAAGTAACAGAAGTTACTCAGATTAATTAGCTACTTATTGCGGAAGCATAATGTTAATTTAGCGTGGGGAAAAGTTGCTAGTAATGTAATATGAGAAGAGCGGCATATACAAACTAGTTGTTTACAAATCAGACCTCAAACTACATCTATCTTTATTTAATTGAAAACCAAATTATTGTATAAGAATAACGTAGGCTGCTAAATAAGAAATATATTTTTTAGATAATTCATTCTGTACTGAAAACTAAATAGTATTTTTTTTTCCTATTTGTTCGGCTAGAAAAAATGCAATTCAGCTAAATTTCATTCGATAATTTTAGTAAAATAGGCTCAAACCACGTAGTCCAAAAAATGTAGAATTCTAAAGCTCTCAGAGAAACAAGCACACAAGGGTTCCAAATCGGAAGCTGTTCCATATCATTGATTTTTGGATATAACAGCTTGCCTGAATATATTCAAAGATTTGTATCTAATACAGATGAAGTTTTCTCTACAATAAATAAATACAGGGTATTCCATCTCAAACGAGCCACCTTGAATATCTTGGTAATTTTCAAAACTATTGTAATAAGAAAAAACAGGTGGATTTTTGTTTCGAGGGAGAAATTTTTTGAGGTGAATTAGCGCTTGGGCGCATTCAGCATAAACAGGCCAATTCAATGACATTGAGATTTGAGATAGGGAAAATAGGTGTTGTCGTATATAATTTGAAAGCTCTTTTTACGGACTATACCGTCGTAATAAAAATTGCTGTTGTGTACGGCTGACCGATAGACCAACAGGAATAAGGAGATAAGCCCATCTCAATGACGCTGGTTGTTGCTGGCAATCTTGGATAGATGTCGTTCCAAGGTCATGTTGAATATTTCCACCATTCGTCTGACTATGGTTCATGTCATTCATTCAACATCGTAACTTTATACTAGACTAAAGATCGCTAAGTAACTCCAACAAAACTTTATCCTACTAAATAGCTGTTCTACCACCCGTTGCCACCGTGGTTGCCTCTTGATTGGGTATAGTATATGCCTTAGGCCATTTGCTGAAGTAAACTATGGTGACCAATTTGTATTTGTTCCACCTCCTGGACTCGTGGAGGGGGACCAACGACATCAATAACCTTTCTCTCAAATGGGACGCCCATATTGTATGGCAGCATTCTACTCTTGGTCCTGGTCTTCAGGCCCTTCCTGGCTGCTCAGGTGTCACATTTCCGGCACCAAGCTCTGTCCTCTTCGAAGTAATTTAACCAGTACTACTGTTGGCGAATTTTATCCAGTTTTATTCAGGCCCAGATGACCTCCAGTCTCCCATTATGAACTTTGGTCAGGGCGGCGGTTACCTTTTTCCTTGGGACTACCAGTTGGGACTTGGTTTCTCTGCCGTCATTGCTTTCCCAATTCTCTGTAACAATCCATTATCTACTTACAGTGTACCGTTGGGCCGAGAATGACTTCAGGACGAGTATCTCGCTACTTCTTCCTATCGTGGTCTGGGTGCCCCTCTCTTCTTGACTGACAGGATTGGTTCAATATCTGGGTCAGTCATTTGGTCCTGGAAACATTGTCCCGGTGTCCAGTGCCGGATTAAGCCATCGCGGGGCCTATAGCAAATTCTATCAGGGGCCCTTAGATTGTTTTAGGTTAGGTACTTATCGAGTTTATGATATTAAATTAAACAAAACTGTTACAAACAAACTTTTCTTGATTTAATTTGGGCAAGTTTATAAATAATGCTGTCGATATCCATTTCTCGGAGTAAATCATGTTCAATATTCATTAAAGTGAGCTGATTCAGACGTTGTTCACTCATCGTGTTCCTTAAATCATTTTTAACACGTTTTAATGTTGAGAAAGATCGTTCACCACTACAGTTGGTGATCATGAGAGACAAATGCGCAAAGCAATTTCAACATTCGGGAAACAAGATTGTAAATAATTATTTATCAACAGTTTGTAAACCTGTATTTCCAGAGCCTCATGATTCCTGCTGTTAATAATACTAGCCACATCAGAATTGAGCATTGCGGCGAACTGCACTAATTCGTCGCCCAGACTGTCCTCCAAATCATCTGCGTAAGCACTTACTAGGGTTGCCGATTTTTTCAAAATTTCTCCTGATGGAAGAGATTTTAACTCTCGGAATATTCCAAAAATGCCAGCAATTTTATGATAACTGTTCATACGTTTACCTAAAGCAGTGAGTACGTTATCAATGATGACAATAAACACCTGAATTTCATACCGTTTTCCAGGTGTTTGATTTTCAACAAAGTCGTCTGGCGTAGATGAGCCGCTATAATTGTCGAATTTTGTATTTCCTTTCCTGCGTCTAGAAGTTTTTTGCTGATATGCATCACATCCAGTCAGTTCTTTGGCTTTTGCCTCAATATCTGAAAATGTAGATCGCATTGCTTGCACGTATTCATGTAATGATTCATAAAGAGCGTACCCAATGTTAAGGTCTTGATCATCCAATTGCAGCGCAGCACTAGTCGCTTGCAAACGTTCTAGTATTCTATTCCAGAATATTTTCATTATTCCCGTTTCCAAATTATTCATCTTTGAAACTAGACCGTAAGCTTGATTGCGGCACTCTGCCTTCTGATTCACGTCATTGGAAATGTCTTCCAAATTTTTCTTGATAGTAGTATACCCACACAAAAGCGCCTTCGTAACATCAGCTCGGGCTGACCACCTAGTGTCCGACAACATTTTCAATACAGGACTGTTCGACATATTTTCGTTTAGTGCCTTCGTAAGACGACTCCATCGATGAGTAAAGCAGAAAAAAAGATGTATAAATGTTCAATAAAATCGAAGAAGATTGATGCTTCAGTACAGCAATCTGCGGCACACTTAGCAACCAAATTTAATGAGTGCGCAAGACACGGAATAAATTCTGCATACTTATTTATTTTCTTAATACGTGCTTGTACGTCGCTGTATTTCCTACTCATGTTGCTGGCGTTGTCATAGCTTTGCCCACGACAATCTTTGATATCAATGCCACTCTCATTTAAAAAATTTAATAAGCTTTCAGCCAGTTGTTGGCCAGTATGGCCTTCCATGTCCAAGAACTTAACAAATCTTCCCACTGGTCCAGATGGTAGAACATAGCGCACTATTAGGGTAAGTTGATCTACATGGGATATATCTGGAGTAGAATCCAATGACACTGAGTAGTATTTGCAGCTCTTAATTTCACAAATAATTTGATCCACCATGCTTGATGTTATTAGATGAGTAAACTCCTCACATGTTGTTTTCGATAAATATGACGTATGTCCCCTTCCTTTATTGGCATGACTTTGAATATGTTGTGCCATAATTACAGCTTCTCTATGCTGACTGCTTCCTTCATGTCTTGACAAAAAATTGTGCGCATTCTTCCAATCATCTAATCCATCTTTCGTAAACCGTGCTGACGAACTATCTGCTTTTGCAAATAACACAGAATCTCTGACGTGAGCTTGATTCGTCAATTTAAGTTTATAGGTAAAAAACGACTTTTGGCAGAAACGTGGCTTATTTTCTTTTTCATACATTTTTGAATTAAAATATAAAATCACTATTCATATGTTGCACTTCGCTGCTTCCTTTTGCAATCCAATAACCTTTATCAAAGTTACTCGACCATTCGCCAATATCGTTGGAGTACATTTTACTTTCGTTTTGATTTTAGGTTGGAAATGCTGTGATACTAGAATTGTGTAGGTATTAATATGCTTTCGACTGCTTTTTCACTTGAACATGACGGCTGCTGTAGATCGAGAGGACTTGCAATGATATTAAGTTCTGGAATAGAAGAAATTGGTGTCTCTTGACATACAGTATCTTTTATAGTTGTAGATCCATCGGCACAGGTATAATTTTTGATATAACAACTTTCGTTATTTTTTTCGTTTTCATATTTTGCGTTACGCTTTGCACTTCCTGAAGCGTAGTGCCGACCCGTATCTCTTGATCTGCCGCTCATATTCCCTACGATTAATGAATTTTTAAAATTAATGTTCAGAACAATCAAAATCGTACTTGAGGCAGGCAGGCAGGAATGCAGCTAATGCTCCATTTATTTCACGAGAAAAATCCGACCGTATTTAACAAACCACGTAGACTCTAATAAATATTTAGGGAAGTGCATACTGAAAAGTACATCCCAAAAATTCTGGATTAAACTATAAAAAGACCTGACCCATATACACTATAAGTAACTGTTTCCTTCTTAAGAAATTTAATATATCTCATAAACACTTTCGTCACTTTTTATGCGAATGGAGTCACGGAAATCCAACCAGATAATTTAAAACATCACAATCATTTGTTATTTTATAAGGTTGGCTACGGTCAGATCTTTCAGATGAACCCTACAACTGCTCAGAGTAAAAAGTAATATTTTCTTATTTTAAATTAAAAATATCTTACCTTATGCACAGTTATTATCGTTGAATACTTTTCTCTCCTTGACTATGTAAGAACACTGTTCTATTTAGTATCTTTCAAAAGATAATTTAATACTTCAAAAAATCGGTTGCCTCGCTATATTACGTAAGAAAACAATACACAACACAATTACGAAACCACTTCTCTCAAGAATAGTTTATATCGAAAGTACTATTATGATCACCCAAAGTAAATACCGATCATTCCTTTTAGTTTGATAGTCAATATAAAGCTTTTCAAATCGGTCGCGTTATTATGACTAGCACGGAGAAAATATTAGGGAATTCCCCGTTTTGTTTAGCAGTATTACCAACTTGCGTGTAGTGCGGTGCGAAACTTGATTTTTGTATGACCAGCAGATAGAAAAATAAAGTTATAGTTGACCATTTTGATGCAAATATTTTCTTGTTAGTAATTGTGACTAAATCTATAATTATTGAATGATACGTTTTCCAAAAGCTTTGCTACTCTTGTTTCGTGGTTAATCCGGCACTGCCGGTGTCCAGTCTTCGTTCATTTGTACGCGAACCTGTTGGATGGCTATACCTCTCGCTGTTCTATCTTCAGACAGTGTCCGCCTTCCGACCTACAGGGTCTTCTTGACGAGGCATCAGCATTATTATGCAAGCGGTTGGGACGGTGTTCCACCTTTAATTCGTTTTACTGTCATCTATCCATCTACCTGGACAATTGTCCTTCTGGTGTCTTCATTTTCATACGTAAATTTGAGGACGGCATGACCTGTTCTGGTTAGGAAATGACTACCATAGAAATATTTGTAGAAATGGTCTACAGCCCTGATTTTTGTGAAAAGTTCTTTTCTGGTGACACAATAATTCCTTTCCGGTTTGGAGAATTTAAGATCACTCTCTCTTCACCATCTTGCACCTGGGATAGGACGGCCCCAAACCTGTGTTGCTGGCGTCTAAAACGAACTTCCCGGACTGTGTAGAAAACGCTGAATTCCAACGGAAGGTCTCTTTTTCAGAGGTCTGCCGATGTAGTACGAATAGAACCCCAAAAGTTTCAGAATTCATGCTTATCTCTCGGGACCGGCCAATCACGAATGGATTCTATCTTGTCTCAGTTTGTGCAGATTCCTAACTCAGAAACGACTTGGCTCAAAAACTCTACCTCTTTTTTCCTTTACTAGTGGACGCTGTCTTTCTATCTGTCGTTTGTCCTGTACACCAACCTGCCAATATCCACTCTTAAGTCTAGTGTGGAGAACCAACCGCAGGTTGCTAGTGTGGTCAGAGTGTCATCAATTCGAGGTAGTGGATAGCTGTCTTTCTTCGTGACGACATTCAGCTTGATGTAATCCACGCAAAATAGGGTGGTTCCATCCTTCTTTTAAACTAGGACGACGGGAGCATACCATGGGTTGATGGATGGCTCAATAACTCCATTTTGTAACATGGACTCGATGTTTTCCTCGACTGCTTGTTGGTGCCCCAATGGTAGTCGTCTAGGTGGTATTCTGATGGGTTGAGCCTTACCGGTGTCTATTCGGTGCTAAATGATATTGGTGCGACCGATGGTTCCGTCTTGCCTGTTAAAAATTTGCCAATGTTTGCGAGCAAATTGCTTGGCTTTCTTCTGTTCCTCTGGTGTAAGGTGTGTCAAATGGTCAGCAAACTGCTGTAGGAACTCTTTACTGGGGCCTGTCACCTTCACTGATGTCTGGTACACTTCTTCGCAATTGATGATGGTCTCTACTGGCTCGAAACAAGCTACCTCTTGACCATTGGCAATTCTAATGTCATTGTTGGACAAATTCAGGACTCTAATTGGTATATCTCGTCCGGTTTTAACTATAGCCCGTCCAACTAAGTAGTTATGAGCTCCCAGGATTGTTTTCTAGCTGCCCATGAATAATCTGTTCCGTTCGACCGGGAATTCTGGCTGAAGATTTTGCCACAATTTTATGGAGGTGGCTGAACTCTTGACGGGCCGTCTCAATATAAATTCCTCACTTAGGAACCGAAAAACATCATATCTTGGGTCGAACATAAATCCGTGCTGGCTGAGTAGGTCCATACCCAGTATGAAATCATCCTCAATATTCGCTACCAGGACCTTATGCTGGATTCGGTTGTCCCCCATCTGCAGTACTATATCTGCTTCACCCTGTATTGACATGGACTCGCCGGTGACCGTTTTGAGCTGGATGTTGTTGGTAACTAACCGGATTTCTGATGCTCAGGACTTGGCAATGGACACAGCGGCGCCGGTATCTATGGTAATGGTAATTGCTCGGACATTGATGGTGGCCCTGATGACTAGGCTGCTGCTATCTCGGCAAAATCTCCGAATGGATAATGTTCTGGGAGCAGGTGGAGGGCCAGTCAACATTCGCCCCCTTATGCTGACTGGCTGACGGTCCCTGGACATGGGACTGTTCTGTTGGTTACCCCTGGACGGTGATCGTTCAGGTAGCTTAACTCTGCAGTCGAGTTGGAAGTGCCCTGTCCGTCCACAACGGTAACATGCTCTACTTGTATCAGTTCTCTGTGACTGTTCTAGAAGTTTATGGATTCCGGACAACACTGCCTGGAGGGATGGTCTGGTTCGTCCTAGCTGAAGGAAACTGCTCGCACTCTCGGTTTGGACATGTTCATGACTGCCTCTACTTCCAAGGCCCCGCAGTAAAGCTTCTTTACTTTTCTTGATGCCACTAAGTCTTAGATTTCTTTGTACTTCCACATATACCGTTTATGAAACTCTGTTTGGCCAATTGGTCTTTCGTTTCCTCAGGCAGGTCTGGGTAGGACAAGTGTACTAACCGTCTGATCTCTGCTTCGAATTCTTGAGGGCTCTTTCCGAATTTTTGCGTTTTCCCACTTAATTGTACCTGGTATACTTGGCTCAAGGATTGATTGTCGTATCTTTTGTCTAAGATGGCGATGATCTTGTCGACATTACCTTGGTCATCGATTGGAAGGCTTTGGAGGAGCTCTAATGCCTGACCTCTTAACGAAATTACCAGAGAAGTAGATTTTCTTGGTTATCCCATCCATTAGCTGTAGCCACGGCTTCAAATTGCGGTTTATACATGGGCCAAGATAAACTGTTATCAAATGTGGGTGGTTTACTAAACAAACCTTTGCTACTCACAGTGTTCTCATATTTCCCTCTTTGCAAATTTTGTTGTAATTGTTTTAATTTCGATTTCCACTTTGTTTTGGATGGCACTGACTTGTCTTCACTTACTTCGCTTTGTACTGTGTTTTTAATAGAACTGATTTCCAATTTCACCTGGCTTTGGACAAGCTCGTAGCCAGAGAGGGGGGAGAGGGGTTCGCACCACCCCTGAAATTTTGGAATTTTTGGTTTCAAGATTCAATTTTAACCAATTAATCCTGTTTTTCATAAGAATAAATTTTATGTTTATACAATTTTATCTATCCTGAAAATACATGAACAAAAATATACATTTTGCAGTCCTAATCAGCCCATCACCAATCGCACAAATTTTCCAACGCCCTTCGAAAACCCACCCCGAAAAAAAATTCTGGCTACGGCTTTGGCTCTGGATGAACTCGATGTCATCTACTTTGATTTCAAGAACCTCCACATTATTTTTTAGCATCTTTATGTCGTTGTTTATTTCTTTAATGTCTTATTCCACTATTTGCAATTTTTCCTTAACTGTTTCATTAACTTGCGATAATATTTCTTCTAATTTCGACAATAATCCC
Source organism: Octodonta nipae (assembly GCA_034190945.1). Taxonomy (NCBI): domain Eukaryota; kingdom Metazoa; phylum Arthropoda; class Insecta; order Coleoptera; family Chrysomelidae; genus Octodonta; species Octodonta nipae. The sequence continues at coordinate 95,698,269 of CM067220.1, forward strand.
TCAATTAAATTTTGTTGTTCACTTTTCATCGTAGAAACATATTTTTGTTGTTTTTCTTCCATGGCAGTGACAAGATTTTCTAATTCTATTTTACGTTTTTCATCAAAAGATTTCACTAACCTTTGTTGAATTTCTTCTTGTAACGTTTTTCCAGGATCTGAGCTATTTTTTCGTCTAGTCCATCCGTAACTTGTTATTGAATATTTTTTGGTAGTCTCGTCCATTTTTTCTTTTCCATACTTCGGGTTTCCATAAATCAAATTGCGATTTTAAATTCACTTAATCCTGCACTTCGACACCAAATTGCTATAAACTCTGTGGGTTCAAAAAAACAAACTAAACTGAACGTACAAAGTTAACTCACCTCTACTCAAATTCAATCGTCTTATACAGTATACTTGAGTTTCCTGCTTGTTCGAGACTTTTGGTGCGCAGCGACTCCATTGATACTTCTTGCTGGTTTTGAAGTTTCCAAAATTTGATGTTTTTATGATGCTCTTTGGAATTAATACTGTATTACGGTGCTTTCGCCAGGACTGTAGTGGCAAAATTTATAACAATATGTTAGATTGTACATGGATGGAACAATGTTATTTTCTTTATTGTATACGGTGTACATCCGTTTCTCGGCATTTTCAAAGCTGAAAATCTGAAAACAGAATGAAGAAATTAAGAGAGTGGCTTTCTATTTACCGAAGGTGTAAATATAAAGCCACTCTTCGAGATTGTAACCTGTATGATGGCTGTTCAGATGCCGTGTCATTAGTGTTCTTTATTGCTATACCCGCTAATGCCCTTGGGTTTTGACCACACGTAGTGCTGTTTATTGTCCCTTGTGATTTTTTCTCATTGGGATTAGATTTATTAGTAGGAGTTTTATGGGGCGATTTTTGCCTGCCACTTTTTTGGCAAGTTTAGAGCGTCGCACAGTGGTCAATAAGCGGAAAAAATGAAATATCTGAAAGTTTAAGAAATTCTTTTGTTTTCAGGTTCTTTATTTTTACAGATAATTATAGTTCACAAAATTAGACTGATTTTCTAAATTTTCTCCGTCTATATTTTAATAAAGTCATTCAAAGTAGCCAGATTTATTAGGAACCAAAATGTTTGATTTCGAGACAGGAATGTACGTAAATATAATTTTTAATTCCTATTCAAATTATTTTCCTTACGTTATATTTACTTTTTAACAATGTTTTTCTCTTTTTATCATGCAAAAAAGATTTATTTAATTTAATAGAGTTGAAATGACACTTTAAAAATAACGTAAATTTAAACTTCATAAATTGGAATCTTTAGAGCAATAACTTTAGCTTTGTGTAATTGATTACTTCCATTTTACTGCTTTATTTTATTTTCGTACCACTTGAATATTTGAAATGGCAACTACAAGGCAAGGTGCTGCGACTCCTACTGTAGAGCCATACACAATTTTCGCAATAATTCGGAATATGACGGAAACCCTATATTCTTAAACACTTTCATCTCTTCATGCTAAACTGCGTATGGTATGGCAACTGACTATCATCAAGTGCTTTTAATATTGCACATCAGAAATAAACTTCGTGGCAGAGCAGCCGAACTAATAAATTCTCGCAACCGACTCAATTAACCGAAATTCAGACACTCTTAGAGACCATTTTGGAGATCCTAGAGATCTCTCAGCCTTGATTCAGGATCTTCAGCGAATGAGGCAATTAAATACTGAATCCCCCATAACATTTTCAGCTAGACTAAAAACCCACCAAGCAAAAATGCTGCAGTTAACAAACAAAACTTAACTCAGAAAGAAAAATAGGCTCAAATCGACTTGATCGAATCTATGGCACTAAATAGTCTACTAACAGGTTTAGAGCCGAAGATAGGACAACTAGTTCGTGCTAGCGATCCTAAAGATATTCTGACGGCCGTTTCCAACTGCATTATTTAGAAACTCAAAAGTTTTCCAATTTTAGAAACCAAGGTCCACCTCCTCAAAACCCCAATCAATTTCCAGTACAAAAACAATGTTCATTCTGTAAAAAAATGGGGCATACTGTTAACGAATGTCTCACCAAATCGAGACAAATGCAACAAAATCAAGACTATGGTCAAAACTTTTCGAATATACGTCCTAACCCATTTTCACAACAACCGGGCCAATTCCAGAATAGGCCACAATTCCAACCCAATACTCAGAATTTTCAGCAGAACAGAAAATAAAAACACCGTCAACAATCTCGTCCTTCGACCAGTGCACAACCCCAAAGTTCAAGCCAATATAAACCTAATCAAAACTTTTTCCGCCAACAGCGAACACATCACTTGAACAATTGTAGTATTTATGGGTACGTACAACCCAATACTAACGTATACGAAAGTCAATATCAAAATACTGATTTCGAAAGTTACGACCAAGACTATTGCGATTCGACACAAACTTATTACGACTATTACTCAAAAACAGATAACGCAGAATGTGACAACTACGTTGAAAACAAACACGAATTTTCCCCCGTAAATTTTCAGAAACTCCCTTTCCAAACAGAACCCCCAGAAATCTCAGATCTTCAGACCCAAATTCAAACACTAAATCTAGACAGCTTCGACCCGAATTTGAACTTCCCCGAACAGAGCTTTCTATAAGGCCGCTTCTGACCGTAAATTCTGAAAATCTAACTACATCACAGATTCCTCTAACACATATAAACTCCTAATAGACACTGGTGCTGGTCTATTTATTTTCAAACCAGACACCTGCACACGTTTCAAGGAAAGATTTCAGGAAAACGTAGAAATTCAGGGAATTACCAGCCAGAAAATCCTTATAAACGAATCGCCCTCGTCCCTTTCAATATAAAAGACCCGGATAAGGTTTACATCCGCAACCTTGACATAGAATTGACGGTTTGTTAGGCTCTGACTTTCTCGAGCACTTCAACTGCATTATAGCCTTTGACAAAAAACAGTTAATAACTAACTTTAAGACACTTCCACTGTAGAAAGTGACAGACGATACAATCAATGCCACTGAATTTACACAGTGTTCCCCTTCCTATCCTTCTATTAATACAATTTCGATGGAACCCCGTACTGAACAAATTTTCAAACTTAGTTGCGAACTTAAATGCGAATGCCATCCCTAAAATAGTAAATTTTTCAAATTCAAAAATCGAACCACTACAAAATTTCTCTGTGAGTTCCATCTCACAAACTACTCCTTTGAACTATAACGAATCCGCCAGAAAAGAAGAAATTATTAAACAACTACGACTAGAATATTTAAACGACGAAGAGTCAGACTTAATCTTACAATTATGCCTTGACTTTTCAGAAATATTTTACCTGGAGGGTGATCACTTATCACTCATAAAATGAAATCAAACATAGTATTGATACCAACAACGCGAAACCCGTTTATACAAAATCATACCGTTATCCCCAAGTTCACAAACAAGAAGTTAAGTCCCACGTAGCAAAAATGCTTGATGTAGGCATAATACGGCCCTCTAATTCACCTTGGTCCTCTCGCGTATGGGTGGTACCGAAGAAAAATGACGCCTCTGGAAAACATAAGTGGCGTGTTGTCGTAGACTATCGCAAACTTAACGAACTTACAGTCAACGACAAGTACCCTCTACCTAACATCTCAGACCTACTAGACCAACTAGCCAAATGCCAGTACTTTACGACTCTTGACCTCGCCTCTGGCTTCCATCAAATAGAAATAACCCAAAAGGCATCGCAAAAACTACATTTACCGTTGGGGACGGACATTTTAAATTTGTCTGCATGCCCTTCCGGTTGAAGAATCCTCCGTCTACCTTTTAAAGGGTGATGGATAACATTCTTATGGGAATTTAGAATGAAAGATGTCTGGTTTACATGGATGACATAATCATTTACTCGCTTACAATACATGACCACCTCTCACGACTGACAGACGTATTGAAAACACTCAGAACGCCTAACCTTAAAATACAGCCTGACAAATGCGAATTTCTCCGCAAGGAGGTCGCTTACTTAGAACATCTTATAACTAAAGACGGCGCGAAACCCAATCCATCCAAAGTAGATTGTATTTTAAACTTTCCACAACCGAAGAACCCTAAACACATAAAATCTTTCTTAGGGCTTGCTGTTTACTACAGTAGATTTCTTTCTTTTCAAAGATCTCCAAACCACTGACAAAACTATTACAAAAGGATCAACCGTTCAATTTTAACGAAGAGTGCGTAAAATCCTTCATTGAATCCTTGACCCCTATACTCATTTACTCAAATTTTGACGAACAGTTTATACTGACTACAGGCGCCAGTGCTTTTGCTATCTGCGCCGTATAATCTCAAGGGCCAATAGGTAAGGATTTACCGATTGGATATGCTTCTAGGACCCTCTGTAAAGCAGAAACTCGGTACTCCTAGCCATTGTCTGGGCCGTAAAGCATTTTAGTCCAATAATCTACGGCCGTAAGTTCCTACTACTCACCGATCATCGCCCGTTAACCTGGCTATTTTCTATAAAAGACCCCGGTAATAGACATGCCCGATGGAGACTTAAACTAGAAGAATACGACTACGAAATAATTTACAAGCCTGGTAAAGTTAGCTAGAACGCCGATGCTTTATCACTGATTAAAATCAATCATCTTGACGAATGTTTATCATTTCCGACAAAATTGAAACTAATACCCATTAAAGTCTTACCCTTAAACGACGAATCCGTAGACGATAGTCCTGAACCCGAACAAAACGAAATATCTCTTGAAACTATGTCCGAAGAATTTAAAACTTTCATAGAACGCTATGAAACAACTTCTTTAATTGACTACAGCAAAACTGAATTCTCCAACTGTCAACTACTAGACAAAGCAAATAAAAACATTTTAATTTTGCCCCAATCATCCAATCTTCAGGAATTTCGTCATGACATTTTCGAAGAAGTCGCTGATTTCGAAACAATTAAAATTAATGTATTCGCCAGCAAAAGGCAATAGTTCATAATCACACTTCCAAATGATCCTGACATCGTAAATGAAGATCTTTTTGCATCAATATACAAGCATCAAGATACTTTATCTCCATCTAAAACATACTGTGTCGAAAACAATCTCGATATTCCAATTTTAGAGATGCTTCTTTTATTTTCGTTGAAAAGGAAATCAAATGGAAAATTTGTTTAAACGTTACCAAAACCTCCGAAAAAGACTAAATACCGCTGATCCTTGAACGATATCATCACGGGAAAAATAACTTGCACCTCGGCATTAACGAAACCGTTCGCCGTATTAAGGAAATGTACACCTGGCCAAGTTTCACAAAACAGATTGAAAATTTCATTAAAACTTAAACAATTCCCTCGTCATTACGGAAACGCCTAAAACCGTAAGAGCGAATTAATATTGGCATATTAGAAATACCTAACAAAAACTATATCTTATCTGTACGAGAAGAACTGACGAAATACTCCCAAGCTTATGCTTTGGCAGACAAATCAGCCAAATCAGTTGTCAGTAGTATGATGTTCTACTTCCAACATTTTGGTACGCCACTGCGTATCCATTGCGACTACGGTAGGGAATTTCAAAGACTTGTGTAAACTGTACGACATTAAACTCACTTATTCAAGCTTAGGACATCCGCAAACAAGCGGCTCTTTAGAACGATTTCATTCTACTTTGTTAGAAATGAGTCGAATCCATAAAACCGAAAATCCAGATGAACATCCCCTAATTACAATAACCCGACTAACAAAACTCATAGGTTTTCGCCTTATGAACTAGTGGTTGGACGTACGTCCAACAGACCACCTGAAACCACCTACAACCATAAGGAACTGATTAGCAAATATATACGAGACTTGAACTATCGCATTTCCTACTACTAGAAAGTAGCCCGTGACTTACGAAAGCAAAAGGCTAAAGAACGTTTTGATAAACACGTTTCCGACAAACTTCCCGAATTTAAAATTGGTGACAAAGTTTACGAATCCCAAATTCAGAACAAATTCAACGGTCCATTCTACATTTTAGATATTCACAATAATTCAGACACACTCTTGAATCTCAAAACCAACCAACAAACGAAAGTTAACTTTGACAGAATGAAACTCTATTCTGAAAACTAACTTTCTTTTCAGGTTTCTACTGCTGTTCGGTACAGCAATCTCACAGTTCAACATCAAACCAATAAACAACACTTTTGGTATTTACTATCACGACAAAACTAGAATAGTCATCTCCAACTATAAATGGACATTACTAATTCATCGTAAACAGAATCCTCAAAACATTAGAAAACACTGTCGATCCCATCCCAGGTTTCAAATTTCATGACACAAGCGCATTCCGAATTAATGTACAAACTCACATAATTCTCTTATCCCAAATTTCGGATTCAATCAAAACTAAATTCTCAGAAATATTCATGGACACTAGAAGATCCAAACAAGGACTAATTAACGGTGTAGGAACTATCTTTAAAGCCATCACTGGAAACCTTGACGCAGCCGATGATAAATTCTTCACAGATAGTATTAACAAACCTAATCAGGCACAATTACAAGTAGAGAATCTCCTAAAAAACCAAATAAGAGTAACTACTTCTATTATAAAAACGTTTAAGGAAACTATTCAAAAAACTCCAAATTGACGAAGCAACCTTTAACGAAAACGTTGACGCAATTAATTTGGCAATACATACTCTAAACGACAAAATAGCCCTTATCCAAGCAATTTTTTGAGAATATGTGAAAAACTAATATGCGAATCTATTTTAAATTCCATAACATTTGCTCGTTTAAAAATATTTCATTCTTCAATAATCACGCCTGATCATTTGATTAAGTCACTCCAGCAAATTTTGCAAAATCTTGTCAAAAACAATATACCGTTACCTGTCAGATATACAAGTGTATCCACCTCTAGGAGTCACAAGACATTGTCGTTGGTGAGGGGGCTTAATTCATACACCAAATGATCCCGAGAGCAATGCCGGCGGAACTTCGGTTCCTGGTAGGGTCTCCGATGCCGGTAAGGTCGGAGGGAAGGGTGTACGACGACTAAGATGTGACTCACAGGAGAAAACCTGTCGAAAAAATCCGAAATCCAATGTGTCAAGCGACCCGTGCCGAGGGATGGATGGCCATGCGTAGTTGGTCTAGAACGGAGCCTCTGAGTTAACAGGTGACCTCAAAGAGTAACGCAGCCTTAGTGGGGTAAGGGCGCTCTGCCCCACCGGACAAGCAAAACGACCCAACTCGTGGGAATAGTATGGATACAAAAGAATACAATAAAAAATCTGATGACAACAAGAGCAAAGAGCAAATGACAGACGCAAACAAGGTTACGAATAGACAAATACATAAGATAACGAGTACCCAAAGAAGGAACTCACTAGATAGTCAAACGGCGTACACGAAAAAGGAAATAACAGGAGGTAATACGAGCTCGAGTAACGCAGGCGGTATGACAAACAGAACGGTGATGGATCTATTATGGGCCGATGAAGAGGCAAAGTCCACAAAGAGAAGGCGTAGTCTTGCAGACGGAGACATGGCGGGACCAAAATTGGCGAAACTCGTTTCTGACAAATTAATGTTCAATAAAGTAAGAGGATACATAAATGCAATTGATACAGAAACCAGGGCACTAGGAGCGTTAATTATGGCTAACACCAACACCAAGGTTGAGATTAAAGAAAAAGCAAGAAGGTTAAGAAGTATCAGCAGCGCGCTTATGACGGCCGATATGACAGCACTAATGGGAAAAGTAGAAGATTTATTTTGATCGAGGGACAGAAAGGAAGATGTATCGAAAAAAGATATGGGTACCCAAACTTCGGACACAGTAGAAGAACAACTACAAATGGAAATCGAGAGTTATATAGACAATATGAACAAAGAAGACCTAGAAGAAGTACTACAAATGAGATGACCAAAGATATGTTTAAAGTTCAAACAGTGAAGGAAGAAATAACGAAAAGTGAGGAGGACAGGGCGTTAATAGCAGATTACACGCAAAAAGATAACAAATTAATATCAAGAATGATAGGGGAATCGAGTAAAGTGAGAAACTATATAAGACTAAATATACTAAATGAATCGGAAATAATATTCAAAAAGACATTTGGGACAATAGGGATTGAGGAGCAAGAAGAAACAGAAGAGCAATATACTTTTTACGCGAACTATGCAGACGAAGACGACAGATATATTAGAAATGGAAACAAGTTTAGAACGTTAGTGAATCTCAAAAAGATGTGTATCAAAAAAGAAATTAAGGAGATACATATAGCCATTATTGGAACGGAAGAAAGAACGGGAAGAAATAGAAAGCTGGTACACTGCGCCTTCAATGACTATGAAGGGAACGTAGTGCTCCATGAAAAAATAGAACAAAAAAATAAAGGGAGGAATCCGGAGTACGAAGCTCTTATAATTGATGCAGGGGAACAGACATTTGCAGACCTGGTGAAGCAAGTCAAAAACACATTAATCAATAAAGGGGCAGGAGATAAAATTAGAACCATTTGGGCAAACTAGAAACGGTAACATACTAATAACGACACAAAAAGGAAAAGGAAATGCGGCTCATATAGCAGAAGTGCTAAAAGGAGCTCCTGGAAAGATGCGGGTAAAAAACTGGCCGAGGAGAAAACAAAAACGGAACTGGATGCAAGGATTTAGAAGTCAAAGCTCTTAGACCGCAAAATGGTGGTATGCAGATGGCAACTATCATAGCGGACGAAAAGACAATTGAAAAACTGTTGGAAATGAAAGAGATTAGGATAGGGCTGACAACAGGCTTAATTAAAGGAAAAGAGAAATGCAGACATGCTTTAAATGCTGGGAAAGTGGGCACGTGGCCAGGAATGCAAAGGGGAGGATAGAATGGGCTGGTGTAGGAACTGCTGCAAGACGGGCACAAAGCAGCTGAATGCGGAAACAAAGCATAATGCTTTAAGTGCGAATCGAAAGGACATAGATATAATGATGGAAAACGTACAAACAGGAAAAACAGCAACTAAACAGAAATACAGAAGAAAGAAAAGATGCAGGTTCGGATACTGCAAAGTAATCTAGGAAGATCGGCGAAAGCCATGATGAGGCTAACGAAATAGCCCTACAAAATAGAATAGACGTAATAATAGCTAGCGAGCCAAGCATAAGAATAATTAGAAAAAACAGAAAATGGATCGTAGACAAGCAGGAAAGCATAGCTGTCGAAATTAGGAATAGAGAGACACGGGTATTGAGAAATACGAGACATATAAAGGTTTCAGAGTTATTAAACATAGAGATGTCAATATAAAGTATATATCTCCGAATAAACAATAGAAGAATACAGAAGTAGGA